>SEMN01001306.1:0-73392 GCA_005408345.1 Macquaria australasica
TTTTGCCAATTTTCCATCAAGATACAAATTAAAGAGAAGTGAAATTAGCTATCTTGATCCTGTAACTTTCCTAAATTGGTGACTCTGTATTTCTAGAAGGAAGTGGTACTGGTATTCCCATTGGCTTATATAGGCAATACAGTTGTATTGGTTTATTTAGTTCCTGTCAGATACATGAGCACCTCTGGTTCAATCAGATACATTTAATCGCTTGTCCTGTCTAGAACTCAGGTCCAGTCAGCTCCAGTTGGGTCAAACAGAGCCCAGCCCAGTCAATCCAGTTGTAGTTCTGAAATATTAGTCTAAAATGACACAAAGTGAGCAGGAAATGAATCATGGTACGATAGGGTCATAGACTGGGAAGTTCAGTTCATTAGATCACTGCTTATTCAGCAACACTAACTCTGAGTCAACAACCAGTGTCCTAAGGGAAGCCAGCTGGAGATTAGACACCAAACACTCTCTGTTTATGCTGTTAGAGACAATGAAGCCTCAATGATTCCTGTGGGAAAATGAGATTATATGCAGCAGCAAAATATGATATAGCAAAGACAAGTATGATATAAATATAAGCAGAGCAAATGTGGATTGTAAAATACATAACAACCAGCACAGTAAAATCAAACAGATGTTAATGACCTTCATTTGTTAAAAGTTATTTGTGGTTTATCAAAACTGGGGTCTTGAGTGTGTACGTTCATTCTTGACCTTGCGATCATATAACTAAGCTTCGAGAATAGCTTAGTAAGTGAACTTTGAGGAAACTTGGGTCTTATTTTCATAGTTCCAGGCCATCACTTCTAACGGATATAATATCATTGAACTCACTAAATTGCTGAGATCTGGGCATATGGCAACATTGGTAAAAAGAAGTCCAACTGAGCAAGAAAGACAAGTGATCAGGCAATCAGACAGCATGGAAACAAGCCACGCAGTGCACACACAGTTGAACCAGGAAATTGTGATGGAAGTTTACAGCAGACAGTTTGGGTAGAGGAAATCTGCTGATCGGGTTCAATCATTGAAATGAATTGATTTAAATGGAAATTTTGTCATTCTAAATGCTGGTTTGACTGGGCCTTGAGCTGACTTTAGTCAAAGCAATTCTTCTGTTTTCCAGTCATGTGATGCATAAGATGAAACCTCAGGTATCACTGCAGGGGATAGGGATATGGAGTTTGCACATGAAAGGAACAAAATTTTTACAAACAACATACAAAATAACTCATACACCTGAGATAGAAGTAGAGTCATGAGAAATTAACACAAAATGCAAAGCCACTCCAACAAAATGTGATGACGTCTGTCTAAGGTTGGTGGTGCTGACCATTTTGAAATGATGATAAAATATATGGTCTATATTATAGTGTATAAGGGATGTGAAAAGTGCATTTGGTCCACTTACTGATAGTCACCATGGTTGGCCTTGGCACACAGCAGATAAAGTGGGGTCTGGTACTCTGTTGGAATGCTAAAGTGGCACGATGAGATGGAGGGTGGTTTATCAGTCAGCTCTGACGGGGGCTCTGAGTTCCACTTCACTGTCCTCTATGAGCTCGGAGGGCAATGGAGCATCTAGAAGGACTGAATCATCCACAGAAACTCCAGGGACAGAGTGGGTCATGGGCAGCAGCGAGCCTCAGCACAGCGCCCACTGGAATCACTTCCAAAAATCACTTTGCCCCCACCTATAAGCATAAATTGACCTGATAACAATAGCCAGGCCTAATAACTTGATTTGGAGTCATGGAATGAAAGATCCCAGTGGAACTCTGTCACATTGGACAAAACTGAGACGCTGATATTAGGCTATTGGTCCTAAAATTTGATTTGAAATGCAGTGCTAATTATTTTCTTTCCCCACATGGTGCACACACACACACATACGACTAGCTGCTTGTCACTGTAATTATTGGCTGTGTAAAAAACAAGAGAAAAGGGAGAATGAAAAACAAGCATTTACATTTTCTTTTGTAATATGCTCACCAGAGCCTTAAATAAATTAAACTCTCTTGTTGTTTATTTAAACTATACAGCAAGCCGTGCAATGCTTCATTTGTAAAATTATGAAAAATACAGTGGGGTACTTGCATTAAACATTCATGCTGCCCAGTTTGGAAAGTAAGCATTTGTTTCCTACTTATAAATTACAGCAGCACTGTGGGGATCTGTGGATAATGTCCTCTGAAGATTTTTATGGACAGTAACTGTTACATTCTCAGAATATGTGAAAATGAAGCAGTGAGCCACTTAGGTCTGGATAATGGGGCTCGAAAGGTTTGCAATGGTTTTCAGGGCATGCTGGTTAGAGAATGTAAAAATGTAAATTTGACTTTGATTAACTCGCTCTATGGGCACAAAACATGGAAGCCTGAAGAAGCCTAAGAAACTTTTTTAGCATATGCACCTTGTGTGAAATTTTTATTAGAATGAATGGACATTCAGTTGTTTTGATACATCCATGGTTTCCACCCTGATAGTCCATGGTCAAAGCTAAAGATACTTTAACTGAAACCCCTGTTATACAGCCTGTTCAAGGCGGGAATGGTGCCCCATTATTCCACCTCGCCTTCTGTACAAAAAGTACAAACATGGAATGGGAGTAGTAAGAGAGCCGAATCGATGTCTGTGTAAATGGGGGAGCTGGTAGGACGGGACAGGGGCAAGACATTTTGATGATATGTTATGTGTGCGACCCACCACCGGGGGATTTAAAAAGCAGCAAGCAGCAGTTAGCAGCTAACTCAATAAAGAAGAAGTTATCAGCTAACCTACAGCAACCAAAAATGTCTGTGAATTGGGGAGACAACGAGGTCCGGGAGCTCCTTATCCTCCGAGGAGAGGACGAAATCAACGACACTATGTTGTACATCACACTAGATGCCGACGCTGTTGTGTTACAGATCACACCCCTTTTTCTTCTGGAATGCCGGCATGCTATCTAAACTCTCACACTGGGGCAGCATTATGCCAGCGTTGTTTGGTTCAGTGTGTGTGTGTCTGTGACCTTAAAATGAGAGTAGCTTGAGTTAAAAGCCTGGGTGCTAGTAATCCCTGCACTACTCATATGAGACGACGACTATTTTGATAAACCTAAAGACAAAAAAAGAAGAATCTTCATGTGCTTTCCAGTTTTATCCCATCTATCCCATTCCCCTCAATCTCCCATTTTCAACCCCCCCCCCCCGCCTTTATCACAGAGGGGGAGGACATAGCCACCTGGCCGAGCATGCAGGGATCCACATTAGCCTCCTGCTGTGAAAACACCCTCTTGCATCCAACACTGCCGATTTAATTGTCATGGAAATCATGTGCATTTGTGTTTGTGTGTTTGCATTGTGTGTGCCTCTGTGCAACAGCTCATAGGTGTGTCTATTTGTGTGTGTAAATGTGTGTATGCACCTGTCTAGGTCTGGGCTGTATACATTGTGCATATGGTATGTGGATTTTTCATGGTAATGAAGTGTTTGGCATATTTTATTGTTGTTATGCTGCTCTTAAGTGTGTGTGTGTGATTCGGGGGGGGGGGTGATTATACCATGGAGGCTGATAGTATAAAATCCTACTGAAGCTGTTTATAAAAGCTTTTGATAAGAATATATTATGAATGATATTAATACTTAAGTTGAAAATGAACACTAAGTCTTTTGGAGATGATTTCATTGGTCCTCGATGTGACAGACACCACAATCAGCACTGGTGCTCCATGCAGATAAATATGTCATGAAATGAAAGCATCAGAATGTGAAGGGCTTAGAAGGAAGAGCAATTAAACTGTTAACAGTAAATCCAGTAAAGATAAGATAAGATAAGATAAGCCTTTATTGTCCCACAGCGGGGAAATTTTTAGCGTTGCAGCAGCCAGCAAAAGTGTCATATATAGAATACAATAAAAATAAATAGAAAAATAGTCCTATACACAGTATAGACAGAAATAAATAATAGAGTGACTGAGTGCAGTTGTAAGTATGAACAAATAGATAAGATAAAAATATTGCACATATATAATATACATGTATATGAAAAATATTTCACAGCAACATATGAAGTAGATAACATCATGAATACAATATATGTATGAAGATAATGCACAGCAGTAGATGAAGTATAGTAGTGAATAGTCTGCACACTGACAGTCAAGTGTAGATTACCGGGAGTTGTACTGATTATAGAGTCTGACAGCAGCAGGCAGGAAGGACCTACGGTACCTCTCCTTCAGACACCGCGGGTGGAGCAGCCGGTCGCTGAAGGAGCTGCCCAGTTCTGAAAGAGTGACATGTAGGGGGTGGGAAGTGTTCTCCAGTAGTGATGATAGCTTGGCCACCATTCTCCTGCCTCCCACCACCTCCACTGAGTCCAGAGGGCATCCAAGGACAGAGCTGGCCTTCTTAATCAGTCTGTCCAGTCTCTTCCTATCCCTGGAAGAGATGCTACTGGCCCAACAGGTCACCCCATACAAGACAGCTGATGCCACCACAGAGTCATAGAAAGTCCTCAGGAGCGCACCCTGCACTCCAAAAGATCTTAGTCTCCTGAGCAAAAAGAGACGGCTCTGGCCCTTTTTAAACAGAGCGTCCGTATTGTCTGACCAGTCCAGTTTGCTGTTCAAGTGAACACCCAGATACTTGTACGATCTCACAATCTCAATGTCCGTTCCCTGGATGTTCACTGGTGTAGGTGGAGGGAGTTTGCGCCTGCCGAAGTCCACCACCAGCTCTTTGGTTTTACTCGCGTTGATCTGGAGGCGGTTCTGCTGACACCAACCCACAAAGCCCTGGGTCAGTTCTCTGTACTCCCCATCATCCCCGTTGGTGATGAGGCCGACGATGGCAGAGTCATCAGAGAACTTCTGCAGGTGACAGTTCGAAGTGTTATGGGTGAAGTCCGCTGTGTAGAAGGTGAACAGGAAAGGCGCCAGAACGGTTCCCTGTGGAGCCCCTGTGCTGCAGAGAAGTGTGTCAGACACACAGTCCTGTAACCTCACATACTGTGGTCGGTTTGTGAGGTAGTCCAGGATCCATGCTGCCAGGTGATGGTCCACCCCAGCGTGCTCCAACTTGTCCCCCAGAATCCTGGGCTGGATGGTGTTAAAAGCACTGGAGAAATCAAAAAACATGATCCTCACAGTGTTTCCAGCCTTTTCTAGGTGAGAGAGGGATGTGTGAAGTAGGTAAATGACAGCGTCATCCACCCCAATGCGGGGTTGGTAGGCAAACTGCAGAGGGTCCATACATGGGCTCACCAGCGGGACCAGTTTCTCCAGGGTCTTCATCAGGTGAGAGGTCAATGCCACTGGGTCATAGCCATTGAGGTCCTAGGGGTGTGGGGTCTTCGGCACAGGAACCAGACACGATGTTTTCCACAGTTTTGGCACCCTCCCCAGCTTCAGACTCAGGTTGAACAGGCACAGGAACCAGACACGATGTTTTCCACAGTTTTGGCACCCTCCCCAGCTTCAGACTCAGGTTGAACAGGTGCTCAGCTGGTCCGCACAGGACTTCAGAAGTCTGGAGCTGATGCCGTCTGGGCCCGCCGCCTTCCCCACCCTTATCTTCCTCAGTTCGTTTCTCACCTGGGATGTTGTGAGGAACAGCCCGGTTGAGCTTGTAGGGGGTAGGGGGGCTGAGAGGGAGGTGTTTGCGGGTGTGAAATGGGGAGATGGGCCCAGCCCAGGCTGTGGTGTGGGTGTATTAAGTGGCTGTAAGCTGAGGGCTGTGGGGAGTGATGAGTGGTGAGATGAGGGAGGGGGAGGGCTGTAGGCAGGGAGGGTAGATGGTAATGATGGTTGCAGAGGAGACGGGGCAGGGGGAGGGGTAGATGCCTGATCGAATCTGTTGAAGAATACGTTCAGGTCATCTGCCCACTTCTGATCCCCCGCAGGCTGGGGCTTGGAGTCCATATGGCCCGAGATGGTTTTAAGGCCCTTCCAAACTCCTCTGGTGTTATTTTTCTGCAGTTGACTCTCCAACTTTCTCCTGTAGCTGTTTTTCCCCTCCCTGATCCTCCTCCTTAGCTCTCGCTGGACACTCTTCAACTCCTCCTTGTTACCCGATACAAAAGCTCTCTTTTTTTCCTTGAGGAGAGCCTTAATATCAGGAGTAATCCAGGGTTTATTGTTGGCGAAACAACGTACAGTCCTAGTGGGGATGGTGTTTTCCACACAGAAGTTTATGTAATCTGTCAGACAGTCTGTGAGGTTGTCAATATCCTCCCCATGAGCGTCACTAAAAATGTCCCATACAGTAGTGTCAAAACAGTCCTTTAAAGCATCCTCTGCTCCGTTAGACCACTTCTTCACTGTGCGTGGGACAGCAGGCAGCCTGCGCACAAGAGGTCTGTAGACAGGCCTGAGATGCACAAGGTTGTGATCAGATCTGCCCAGGGGCTCAATGAGATGTATGCATCCTTGGTGTTGGCATAACACAAGTCCAGTATTCTGTTGTCTCTGGTATGGCAAGTAACATACTGAGTGAATGTGGGTAGAGAGGAGGACGGAGGATGGAGCATCTGGGTGTTGTGTCTGCAGCCTGCTTACTGCTGAGAGCAGGACATCACAGGCTGCCTCAGCGTTAGCAGAGGGGGGGATGTAAGCTACCATCACGATGGCATGCGAGAATTCCCTCGGTAGATAGTTTGGCCTCATGCTAACAGCTAGCAGTTCAATGTTCTTGTCGCAGGTTTGCTCTTTAACAGTGATGTGCCCAGGGTTACACCATCTGTCATTAACAAGCACTGCCAGCCCTCCTCCCTTCCTCTTACCGCTCTCCATCGTCCTGTCCGCCCGAAGTAGTTGGAAGCCATTAACTGAAACGTCCGTATCCGGAGTTAGCGCGGTTAGCCAAGTCTCCGTGAATAGCATGATGCTACACTCCCGGTATTCCCTCTGATGCCGGGTCAGCGCCGCCAGCTCGTCCATCTTGTTGGTGATAGATCTTACATTCCCCATGATAATCGATGGGAGGACGGGTGTATAACGTCTTCTCCTGGCGCGGCGCTGAGCCCCCGCTCGGCTTCCCCGTCTCCTCCTCCTCAGCTCGCGGGGCACATCAGGTCTCTCCCCGGGTGGTAGCACCGCTGTGTGACGGAGAGCTAACAGCTGATCCCTGGTGTAAACAATGGAGTCACCATGGCTGCCGGCGGTAACTATGGACGCCGTCTCTAAGGGCATCAGCAGTCCCGTCTCCACAAACGACAAACAAAACGTCCAAAAAACTCCAAAGATGCCAAAAAATAGCAAAATAACAAGTACTAAAAATACATAGCAAATACATACAGATATATAGCAAAAAAGAACGACTATACTTCACTAGCAAACTAGTAAACTCAAAAAAACTCAAACCGCGAACGGGAGCTGCTGCAACAGGCTGCCACTCACAGCGGCGCCGGAACGAAAAATGGTTACACTTTATTTCAAACCCCCTTATTTAGCATATATGCATTATATAAACAGTTAATAAATGGTTTATAACACATTATAACACAGTATGATGTAGATGTAAGCAGATATAAGGACATTTGAAGTGTTTATTTATGTATTGTCAACAATATAACTCTTCCTGTGAGGCATCCAGAACTAACCAATAATGAATTATTGACAAAATAATATAACACAGTTGTAATCATATAAAAGATGTTGTCCTATTTTATATGAATATGACATATGAAGTATTTGTTTAATATATTTAATAATACAATCTTATTACATTAATTACATGAATTCATTCAATTCATTGATGAACTGTTTATAAATTCTTCTTTTCCCTCTCCATGACAACTGAGCAAATTCCATCCGCTGATGAAGGCCATTAGACATCGCTGAAAGCTCTGAAAGAAATCTAGTAAGTGAACATTGAGTTAAGAATTGTTTGTACTAGCTCAACATGTTTTTATGACTTTTAAATACACTGTGAATTATTATTTGTACATGTTTATAAACATTTAATACATTTTATAACACACAAATGCAATAGCACAAATACATTCATAAACAAGAAATGTCCATACATATGCATGCATCTACATTATAATCTGTTATAAACAATTTAAGTATTTATATACTGCTTCTGTTTTTACAAAATAATATTAACTCAAGGTCCACTGACTAGCTGTTTACTGAGCTTTCAACCACATCTCACTGCCTTAATCAGCAAATGGAGTTTGTTATCATGTGTTCTGTCACATGATAACAGGTGGTCATATATAGAGGGCCGATCATAACTCCTGTTTCCTTGACAGTAAGGAATTACTGTTCATGGAAACACAAAGAGGGAATTTCATACTAAAAATACAGCAACTTTGGAAGATACCCACTCTATGGCTAGCTCTGACTGCCTGAAGCCTCATATTAGACATTACGTTATACTGTATTTGGCAAATGTGTTTATCCAAAGCAACTTATAATAGTGTAGCAGGTAATTTTTGCATTTTTGCAGAAAAATCTTTCATTAAGTGGGAAAAAGTACCAAAAGTGGCACAAATATTCCTTGGGGATTGTTCTTTTGATAAAACCCATTAGCCATGCAAAAATCAAGATTCCGGCCCAGAAATACTATTTTGGGGTCAACTTTGAGCCCTGAGCTCTGCGCTGCTAAGACGCATGGTCTAGGTAGTAGAAGCTTTACACTGGGTTTACATAGGAGGCAGACGTGCCGCGAAGCGCCATTATATGCCAATTCTAGCCGAGCAGCTAGCCTGGCTGTTCACACCAGAAGCACATTTCTCTGCACCAGTCAACAAGCGATCCTGCTCCTCTGCTCTTTTCTAGGGCTGATCTTTTTGCTGTTGTTATGTGTTGCAAATCATACAACTCTGGTGCTTCTTCTCCACTTCTAGGATCAACTTTTTTTCTCTTTCACTCGCTCTCTCTCTCTCGCGCTTGCTGCTTGTGTGTGTGTCTGCTCATCTCTCTCGCTCTCTGTTTAGGCACAACTGACAAATATGTGGAATAAGTACTAATTTAAAAAACACAGAGGGGCAGGAAAATCAAAAGGGTTGGCAAGCAGGATGCATATTCTATCATTTATCAGTATCAGATCATTTATATTATGTATAATACATAATTTATATCCTTTATAATGTGTTTTCGTGCCAGATTCGCTCACGGCAGACGCCGAAACGATCGCTGCAGAGCGCGAGCCGGCGCATCCGGTGTGAACAGCCCAATTAATTAACATGAGCGCCGAATGGAAGCGGGCAGCAGTTCGTGGCGCTTCGGGGCGCTTCGCGGCGCATCCGCCTTCTACACTGTTAAAGATTGTCCCGTCAAAAAACATGCCTATTTGCATGCACTATTTGCACTTTTTCACAAGAGGTATATTTGCAGGATTTTAGTGCAAACTACTGTACAAATACAAAAAGGACTACATACTATTTTTTTTTTTACACTTTTTTCTAAACCTTGTGATTGGTTAAATTATTGCTTAGCAGTCTTGCTATAAAAAGACCATGTTTTAATACAATGTATAAATATAGCTTTTGAAATAGTGAGTTAAAATTTTAAGACAAATAATACAGCTTCTAAGTGTCTTTTCAAAACTGTCATGATCCCAAGGACTCTTGTGTGGACTGTGTGTTGTTGCTCTTGTTTCCTGTTTTATTTTGACAGTTCTGTTATGATTTACTTCCTGTCTTTGTTCTTTTCCTGCCGGCTTTGATTAGGTTCACCTGTGTTTTGTTACTCACCTGCCTCTGATTCCCTGATTAGCCACATCCCTATATACACACTGGTCCCTTTCCTTTGTTCTTCGTCGGTTCATCGTTAGATTCTCAGTTTTCTCCCTGTGTCGGTTTCCCTGGTTCCTTGAGTTTCTGCATGTAAGTTTCGTCTTTAATAAACTACTCAAGCTGCTCCTGTCTGTCTGCACTGTATGCATTTGGGTCCTATTCTCTGCTGTGCACCATGCATTGTGACAATTAAGCTTTTGAATAACTTTTGAGAAGCTTTCTTGAAAAACAAAAGCCTGAGGCATGTTTAGGGCAAAAACTAAAATTTCAGCCATTTAAAAAAAAAAACATTAACAAGAAGTGCATTCAGTGTGAACACTGAACACAAAGAAATACATAAAATATTAACAAAATCAGTAGCTGAGAAATCAAGTGAATGACTGAAGTGAATGAAATTGCAAAATATTCTTCTAAAATTAGAAGGTAATTGGTAAAATGAAGCCCAAAGCTCATTCAGGTGAACTTAAATTTCAGCCATAAAAAATACAGTACTTTAACAAGTCTTGTAGTCTGTCTAAAAACTGAACTCTGGACATGAACAAAGACTGAGTGAGTTAGTGCATAACTGAGAAAGTGGCTGAGTGAAAGACTGGAAAAACTGAGTGAGTGACTAGAATGACTTAGTGAAAAAAAAATAGTGTGATTAAGAGACTAAAAGTTTGTGAGTGACTGGGCTCACTGTCTTATATAAAGTCCCACTCAAAGTCCATTAGTTTCTTTAGTAGACTGGAGACACGAGGGTTGACTGATGTCACCTTCTTCTGGGCGACCTTTCCTGTCTGCTTTGACAGGACTTTTCCTCGTCCAGCCTTGGTGCCTCTCTCAGGATTGATCCCGATGAACCGCCTGAAAAACAAATGTGTGTGTGTTCAGAATTAGTGCGGGGAAAAGAGTTTACTCACCAATATAAATATAGCAAAGTCTATTCTTGTATCAGGAACACTACCCTTTACTACGTTAGGTGTAGGTAATGTTACATTTTAGCATCTTTTTAGGAGTTACACATTGTTGGCTGTGTACTTCACTGTACTGTTTCCTCACAGACTCACAATGAAAAAGGGCCTCAATCGTCTGTTTTATAGGGACATACTGAGAAAAAACACTCCTTGCCAGCTTCATTCTGTCCTAGACAAATGGGCATAGGTTCAACATAATTAAAACTGTTCTTGAATACTGTTTTCATGCGCTGGTCTGTTTTTAATGTGTGGCTATTGCATGCTCGGAAGAGATCGTCTGCTTTCAGATCATCAATAAGATCATTAATAGAAGCCTCTGGAACCCCAAGAGTAACCAACTTCTCATTTAGTTTAAAAAATAAGTGTGACTGGTTGACATCATAAATTGACTGCATATAGTCTGAATGATTGAGGATGGAAGCAGCAACTTTGCCTGTAATTTCAGATAAAACAGAGCAAGATTCTTTACCTATGTTGAATTTTTGTTTTCTGGATAGGTGAGAGGTAAATGTAGATATTACTGCAAATGATTTATCACATTGCTTAAAGGGATATGCCACTGTTCGTCCCTCTTTAATGTGCACTTTAAGATGGGAATAAAACTGAGTCAGTGTATTACATTTGGCACTACACAAGTCAACATGGCATGCTAGGTCTACTGCAAGGCACAGATGTGATCTTGGCTCCATCACACGCTCCTTGTGATATCTGTAAAGATGTGATTTCAAAGCTGCTAATTCTTTGAAGTTCCTATTGCAGTCCTGGATGCAACACTGAAGAACTAAGTTATTAGTATTGCTGTGAATTCTCATGTGTTTCACATAGGTCACTGTAGTATTAGATTGATCTCCACAGATCTGACATGGAAACATGCTGACAAGTCAAACTGGGCAGTTCTTGGAGTTATCTTTGATCAGGATATGTCCTTTAACTCCCACATAAAACAAACTTCAAGAACTGCCTTTTTTCACTTACGTAACATTGCAAAAATCAGGCACATCCTATCTCAAAAAGATGCAGAAAAACTAGTCCATGCATTTGTTACGTCTAGGCTGGACTATTGCAACTCTCTATTATCAGGCTGCCCCAATAAGTCCCTTAAGACTCTCCAGCTGATTCAGAATGCTGCGGCACGTTTACTGAGAAGAACCAGAAAAAGAGATCATATTTCTCCAATATTAGCTTCTCTACACTGGCTCCCTGTAAAATCCAGAATAGAATTTAAAATCCTTCTCCTCACCTTCAAAGCCCTAAATGGTCAGGCACCATCATATCTTAAAGAGCTCATAGTACCCTATTACCCCACTAGAGCACTGGGCTCCCAGAATGCAGGGTTCCTTGTGGTTCCTAGAGTCTCTAAAAGTAGAATGGGAGCCAGAGCCTTCAGCTATCAAGCTCCTCTCCTGTGGAACCAGATCCCAGTTTGTGTACGGGAGGCGGACAACCTCCTCACATTTAAGAGTAGGATTAAGACTTTCCTCTTTGATAAAGCTTATAGTAGGGCTGACACAGGTGACCCCTGAGCCACCCGTTAGTTATGCTGCTATAGGCATAGACTGCCGGGGGACTTCCTATGATGCACTGAGCTCCTCTCTCCTCCTCTTCCTCTCCATCTGTACGCCCTCATATCCCATCAATGCTTGTTATTAATTCAACTTCTTCCCGTAGTTGTGTGCTTTCTCTCCTCTCTCTCTCTCCCTCCACTTCTGTTGCTTTCTGCAGGTGTTTCTGCCTCTGGAGCTGTTGGGTCTGGGTCTGTGGTTGCTGCCGCCTGCTGCCCCCGTGCTCCTGCTCTGCACCCGCTGCTGCTATTGCTGTTGTTGCTCTTGTTATTAGTATTGCTATTATAATGTTGCTCTTAGTGTTGTTTCTGTTGGTGTTAACATCAATGCCATTACCATATCTATTGCCTTACATCCCTATGTGGAACTGTATTGTGCTGCTGTATGTTCTTTTTCCTCCTGCTCGCTCCCCCCCTCCCCCTTCAACCCAACCGGTCGAGGCAGATGACCACCCACCTTGAGCCTGGTTCTGCTCAAGGTTTCTACCTGTTAAAAGGGAGTTTTTCCTTGCCACTGTCGCATAGTGCTTGCTCATGGTGGGAACTGTTGGGTCTCTGTAAATATAAAGAGTCGGTCTAGACTTGCTCTATTCGAAAAAGTGCCCTGAGATAACTTTGTTATGATATGGCCCTATATAAATAAAACTGAATTGAATAAAATTGAATTGAGTTCTTGGGATGAAAGAAAACTCAATCTCAACAAAAAATCTCCACCAGCTCAAATGTCCATTAGCATTCTGTGCTGGGCAAAATAACAGAATACAAACCAGTAACAGCTAAACTGTGAATATGAATGATCCTTTCTGAATATTCTATCACCAATTTGGACCGACACAATCCAAAATACAGCCAACATTAAAGAAACAAAATAACCACAACACTGTTACAGAAAAGATTTCCCCTTATGAATGGAGGGATAGAGATTACACATATATCGAGAAATTTGCAAGCACAAGGGCACTTCAATGGAAATTAACGTTTTGATTAACGTTGCAGGTTTCTGGAAATTACTGTAATTGTTTTGTTAGTCACGTGCTACAGTGACAGCAATGGAACAGTAATTAAATCAAGTTTGCAACGTTGTTTGAAGGCTGCACTTTGCAGAATTTAGTAGCTAACGTTGGATGAAACTCACCCTGTAATTTGAAAGATCCGATTTAGAAATCCAGCTCCACTCCGCTGTCACAGTTCGCTTCCCACTGAAACGAGTGTTTAAAAAGTTAGTTACAATTCCAGTATCATCCACCTTCTGCAGATTAGAAGAGAAGGAATATCATGCATCCCCGCATAAAACTTAACATTAGCAACTGTACAAGCAGTTAACCTTAGCTGGCCACACTGACTGCTTGAGTGAGGTTTCAGACTTCAATCTCAAATCTGACTTGAAAACTTACAAGTTAACCTAATTCAAGTCCAATGTGCATTATTCAGTCTGACAACAATTCACTTAAAGAAAACAGTTTTAGTAAAAGAATCCCAAACATAAAGAGACATAAATACAACGTAACAAATGTTTTATTGATGGGATCTGATGGTAAGTAGGCTACCAAATCATTATCACAGCACATGAGTTGATTGCAAATGTTGTGTATTTTGTCTATGCTAACAAGCAAAGCAAAGAGGCACTCATCTATTAATTCACAAGATGAAGATGGAAGATGGAAAAATCACAACTTGAACACGTGTGGGCTCAATGCAGTTTTCTGTTCCCAAAATGCAATGCAAAAAATACTGTAAAGTACTGTTTTTTCTCCTTCGAGCAATTAATACTGTAAAATATTATCTTTCATCTAAGTCATTTCACCAACCAAAATTAACAGTAATGTACTGCATTTAATATAACAGGATAATACTGTTGATATTTTGAGGTAAATTTCTATGTGAACCCAGCATTAGGGCTGTACTGCAATCCACTTCTATACCTACAGTGCCAGCCACTCAGAATTGCTGCTTCCAGCCGGAGGGTCTTTGGCTGCCAACCGGCTGGGATCCTGTTTCCAACCATTTTCAATTC
Source organism: Macquaria australasica (assembly GCA_005408345.1). Taxonomy (NCBI): domain Eukaryota; kingdom Metazoa; phylum Chordata; class Actinopteri; order Centrarchiformes; family Percichthyidae; genus Macquaria; species Macquaria australasica. The sequence goes on from SEMN01001306.1 coordinate 14,255, forward strand.
AATTCAATTCAATTCAGTTTTATTTATATAGCGCCATATCATAACAAAGTTATCTCAGGGCACATTTTCCAGCCACTGGGAATGTCCCCCCTCCTCCTGTTGCCTGACACGGTGTGTCTAGATTCCACTGTAAACACACCCATTCATTCCATTGTCTTGTTCGTGGATCCTCCAGTGTCACCATGAGATGGCCCTTCCTTCACAAAAGCACATTAAAACGTAAACTAATGAGTGACAGTCCACAGTACACTGCAGGAGTCATGTTTCTTTGTTTAGGCCATGGTTTGGACAGTATGTTTCACAGACTTACAGTAGTTTCTGGAACTTCAATAATGTTTGCTGCCCTTCTAGTTGTCAATAGTAATTATTCACATAGTTTTAACAGCATAAACCCTGAAATTACCCTCACATTTCACTTTAATAACTTTGAAGTTCAGTGCATCATTTTAGACACATTCCCCCAAAATTCTGCATTTTTATTATTATCAATATTATTCCCAACTACCAGTTTTTCTTGCTTTCCTGTTTACAATGTTATGTATGATGCAATTGCAAAAACAAGTTTTATTCAGCCAAGTTAACATCACAGAAGGGAACCAGCGACAAAGGGAATCCTAGACAGCCAACATTATAGTCCCTAAAATGTGCTGTAATATGCTCACATGTAAAATGTTATAAATACAGTAAAACAGTAACTGAAATATAGGCCTACTCCTTTGTCGTCCGGGGAGAAAGTCCACAGACTCCCTTAAAAAATTGTGGAGTTTTGTGAGCTGCTGAGTTAGGGGAAACTTCATGAACTTTGTGACAAATTCTTAGTCAATTAATTATTTGTGCCTCCTTGTTGTAAATTCAGCAAACGTACTTTATATCTACAGTACATGCCTTGTTAACAGCAGATAAAGTCAGCTGCACACCATATTTACTCAGCCTGGAAGTGGTGGAAGCTGTCCCTCTCGATCTGAAAAATTCAAACTATGAAATAGATTTGCATGCTCCATTCACAAAACACTTTTTTGGAATTTTTCTTCAGTGGGTTTGTGTTTGCATCATGTATATCAAGATAAAGTGTGTTTGGGCTCAAACAGATGATGCCAAATTTGTAGTGTTACAGTGTCGGGCTGGGAGATCGAATGACCGATGGCCCATTAAGAGTGAACAAAAAGGTACACTGTAATGCTAATGATGTGTTTGGGCTTTCTTACCTGCCGAAATAAGCATCAGATGTTTGTGAACATGCTGTCTGTTTCAACTGAATTCACCATTTAAACAGTAACCGCAATAATCTTCTTTGTCACCCGGGGAGAAAGTCCCCAAACTCCCTAAATAAATCGCGCAGTTTTGTAAGTTGATGAGTTAGGGGTAAATTCTTAATTATTTGTGCCTTGTTGTAAATTTGGACAAAGTAATACATTAAGTTATGTCTTCTTTGTGTAAAAAACAATGTGACACTTAGTCCCGGCATGTTGCTGTACCACTACAGATAAAGTGCACTGCACTGATGCACATCGTCATTTTTACGTATTTCTGTTGAGTAATGCAAATCTGGCACTTTCATGGCACATTATAGAAGGCATAATCGGTAACTAGAGGTGTGTCTCTTTCAGCTGTCTGGCTTGCTCGCTCTCTAAATTTGAACAATAACCTATATTTTATGTTAGATAATGCATAAAAGCAACACATATGTATGTAAATAGAAGTAAAATGGTCACAGCAGTCTGATGTCGGTAACCCGTTTCAGCTTCAATAATCACTGCTCCTCCTAGTGGATAGATAAAGCATTGCAACTGGTTTCCACGCGTGGTGGTTAGGAGCGTTACGAGTTGGGGCTGCGTTCACTACGTCATTGGTGGGGGTGGTCTCATTACAGCCAAGGACCCAGTAGGGACCCAGCAGGGATCTGTTACAGATCTAACACATCACTGTCATGACCTGGCACATCACTGTTAAAGAGCAAACCTGCAACAAGAACATTGAACTGCTAGCTGTTAGCATGAGGCCATACTATCTACCGAGGGAATTCTCGCATGCCATCGTGATGGTAGCTTACATTCCCCCCTCTGCTAACACTGAGGCAGCCTGTGATATCCTGCTCTCAGCAGTAAGCAGGCTGCAGACACAACACCCAGATGCCCTCCTCGTCATCTCTGGTGATTTTAATCATGCCCCTCCGTCCTCCTCTCTACCCACATTCACTCAGTATGTTACGTGCCATACCAGAGACAACAGAATACTGGACTTATGTTATGCCAACACCAAGGATGCATACATCTCATTGAGTCTCCCCCCCCTGGGCAGATCTGATCACAACCTTGTGCATCTCAGGCCTGTCTACAGACCTCTTGTGCGCAGGCTGCCTGCTGTCCCACCCACAGTGAAGAAGTGGTCTAACGGAGCAGAGGATGCTTTGAAGGACTGTTTTGACACTACTGTATGGGACATTTTTAGTGACGCTCATGGGGAGGATATTGACAACCTCACAGACTGTCTGACGGACTACATAAATTTCTGTGTGGAAAACACCATCCCCACTAGGACTGTGCGTTGTTTTGCCAACAATAAACCCTGGATCACTCCTGATATTAAGGCTCTCATCAAGGAAAAAAAGAGAGTTTTTGTATCGGGTAATAAGGATGAGTTGAAGAGAGTTCAGCGAGAGCTAAGGAGGAGGATCAGGGAGGGGAAAAACAGCTACAGGAGAAAGTTGGAGAGTCAACTGCAGAAAAATAACACCAGAGGAGTTTGGAAGGGCCTTAAAACCATCTCGGGCCATATGGACTCCAAGCCCCGGCCTGCGGGGGATCAGAAGTGGGCAAATGACCTGAACGTATTCTTCAACAGATTCGATCAGGCATCTACCCCTCCCCTGCCCCGTCTCCTCTGCAACCATCTTTACCATCTACCCTCCCTGCCTGCAGCCCCCCCCCCCCTCCCTCATCTCACCACTCACCACTCCCCACAGCCCTCAGTTTACAGCCACTTAATACACCCACACCACAGCCTGGGCTGGGCCCATCTCCCCATTTCACACCCGCAAACACCCCCCATTCAGCCCCCATGCCCCCTACAAGCTCAATCGGGCTGTTCCTCACAACATCCCAGGTGAGAAACGAACTGAGGAAGATAAGGGTGAGGAAGGCGCCGGGCCCAGACGGCATCAGCTCCAGACTTCTGAAGTCCTGTGCGGACCAGCTGTGTGGGATTGTTGAGCACCTGTTCAACCTGAGTCTGAAGCTGGGGAGGATGCCAAAACTGTGGAAAACATCGTGTCTGGTTCCTGTGCTGAAGACCCCACACCCCAAGGACCTCAATGGCTATAGGCCAGTGGCATTGACCTCTCACCTGATGAAGACCCTGGAGAGACTGGTCCTTGTTCACCTGAGTCCGCTGGTGAGCCCATGTATGGACCCGCTGCAGTTTGCCTACCAACCCGGCATTGGGGTGGATGACGCTGTCATTTACCTACTTCACACATCCCTCTCTCACCTAGAAAAGGCTGGAAACACTGTGAGGATCATGTTTTTTGATTTCTCCAGTGCTTTTAACACCATCCAACCCAGGATTCTGGGGGACAAGTTGGAGCACGCTGGGGTGGACCATCACCTGGCAGCATGGATCCTGGACTATCTCACAAACCGACCACAGTATATGAGGTTACAGGACTGTGTGTCTGACACACTTCTCTGCAGCACAGGGGCTACACAGGGAACCGTTCTGGCGCCTATCCTGTTCACCTCCTACACATCGGACTTCACCCATAACACTTCGAACTGTCACCTGCAGAAGTTCTCTGACGACTCTGCCATCGTCGGCCTCATCACCGACGAGGATGATAGGGAGTACAGAGAACTGACCCAGGGCTTTGTGGGTTGGTGTCAGCAGAACCGCCTCCAGATCAATGCGGGTAAAACCAAAGAGCTCGTGGTGGACTTTGGCAGGCACAAACTCCCTCCACCTACACCAGTGAACATCCAGGGAACGGACATTGAGATTGTGAGATCGTACAAGTATCTGGGTGTTCACTTGAACAACAAACTGGACTGGTCAGACAATACGGACGCTCTGTTTAAGAAGGGCCAGAGCCGTCTCTTTTTGCTCAGGAGACTAAGGTCTTTTGGAGTGCAGGGTGCGCTCCTGAGGACTTTCTATGACTCTGTGGTGGCATCAGCCGTCTTGTATGGGGTGGCCTGTTGGGCCAGTGGCATCTCTTCCAGGGATAGAAAGAGACTGGACAGACTGGTAAAGAAGGCCAGCTCTGTCCTTGGATGCCCTCTGGACCCAGTGGAGGTGGTGGGAGGCAGGAGAATGGTGGCCAAGCTATCATCACTACTGGAGAACACTTCCCACCCCCTACATGTCACTCTATCAGAACTGGGCAGCTCCTTCAGCGATCGGCTGCTCCACCCGCGGTGTCTGAAGGAGAGGTACCATAGGTCCTTCCTGTCTGCTGCTGTAAGACTCTATAATCAGTACAACTCCCGGTAATCTACACTTGACTGTCAATGTGCAGACTATTCGCTACTATACTTCACCTGCTACTATGCATTATCTTCATGCATATATTTTATTCATGATGTTATCTACTTCATATGTTGCTGTGTAATATTTTTCATATACATGTATATTATATATGTGCAATATTTTTATCTTATCTATTTGTTCATTCTTACAACTGCACTCAGTCACTCTATTATTTATTTCTGTCTATACTGTGTACAGGACTATTTTTCTATTTATTTTTATTGTATTTTATTTTCTATATATGACATTTTTTGCTGGCTGCTGTAACGCTAAAAATTTCCCCCGCTGTGGGAGAATAAAGGCTTATCTTATCTTACCTAGCTGGCAATTCTAGATGGCTGCATCTGTATAGCATATTTTAATTGTCTGCTATAGCATACTGTTCAACAAGATGCAAGTTCCAGTGCCATCTACATGGCAAACTGACTGGAGCAGTCAGTGCAACTCCTGTATTGAGGAGGCCATTTCACCCAGTCTTCTTCAATTTGTGGGAATGGCTGAACATGGGGCTGATATTAAGTCTCAACTCAGATTTTTGGTAAACCAAAAGTAGCGTTATATATAGTTAGCAATTGCCCAACTGCTACACAAGGTACAAAGAAGGTGCAACAACTCTCTTGGGTGCTTTAAATCACAGCTGAAGACCTATCTTTTTAAGTGTTTTTGTGTTTGAGTCATGTACACTATTTGTTGTTGTGATGCCTCTGTTTTTGTATTTATTGTGCTATGTCTCCTGTTGTAATGTTTTTATTCTTCTGTAAAGCACTTTGTAACCTAGGTTTTAAAAGGTGCTATATGAATAAAAATGTACTTACTTACTTATATCTGCACAGTTAGGAGAGGCAACAATCAAGAAGTACAATGAAGATGGGATTGTCTATCAAACAGTTTTGCGGAGACGATTGTTCAATACAGCTGCTATGGATAACACAGACAATAACCCAACTGCAACAACAGCAACCACCTCTTTCCATGGAACCAGCATTTCAGTTTTCCAGCATCCAACCAAAGATGACAAAGGGGAAGAGCATGAACAACCCAGATTTGGGGACTACCTGATTCCTTAACATTCACCCTGCCTTCTTTGCAAAGAAGAAGCCATCTCCTCCACATGGTGATGTGATTGATCCAGATGCCACTCTACTGAGGCTACAACTGGGACATGAATATGAATAGCTGCAGAAGGTCACAGCGATTGAGGGCATAGATGGGGAGGTGAACGTCACTTGGTCAGCAAAGCTTGGTGGCCTTACCAACCATTTAAAGTAAGCATTGCATATGTTACCTCTCCTTCGAGATCAGGCTCACTCAGTTGCCACAGTAAGGCACGAAATGGACAAGATCAAGATCAACCCAGGCCAGGTACCTCTCATTTGTCGTGATCAGCCAATTTATGCAGTAGCAAAACTCATTCAGTGGCACTGATCTGCAAAGTATGGTAAAGACAAGTTTGTTATCATGTTTGTAGGCCTACATATTGAGATGGCTGCACTGAAGTCAACTGTCTTCTCCACGACAGTGGCTGGACTGCGGCCCCCGTGGAGGAAGGGATAGCATCTCACAGGACAGCATAATCATTTCTAGTGGCTATAAGCCTATAAGCTTATAGCCAATCTATAAGCTTCTTCATACAGCTTACACTGATTACTGCAATGAAACAGTTGGTAGCTCCCAAGAAATGTCCAGCTTCAAAACTTGGTGTGATAGTAGCAAACAACAGTCCCCAGTTTCAGTTCTGGCATCTGGTATTGTCAGTGGAGCTAGCGATTCTGCTACTGATCCGAATGAATGTAGAATTGTTTTGTGTACTAGTTCATCCGGTCGAGGCAGATGACCGCCCACCCAGAGCCTGGTTCTGCTCGAGGTTTCTACCTGTTAAAGGGAGTTTTTCCTTGCCACTGTCGCCTAGTGCTTGCTCATGGTGGGAGTTGTTGGGTCTCTGTAAATATAAAGAGTCGGTCTAGACCTGCTCTATATGAAAAAGTGCCCTGAGATGACTTTGTTATGATATGGCGCTATGTAAATAAAACTGAATTTAATTTAAGTTAATTCTTTAGCAGAGTGATGTAGAAAAGAAAGTATAGTATTATATCTGTGCATTAACTGATGCCATACATACAGTCAAGCCTCGCCCAAGAAAAACATAATAAACAGGTGTTGGGTGACTTGGGTTTGCTGGAGTTCCTCTATGGTTGGTGGTGCCGGTACAGGGGGAAGCAGGCCAAACCTTCAGGGGTCATCAGGATGAAGCAACCTTCGTCTGGGCATTCCCCTGCCAGTAAGTCTCTTCAGAGCCAGCAGATCTGTGATGTGCCGTCTTCTCTGTCTTGAGAGTGTAGAGACTATATCATCTGGCATTCTTCTTGTACAGTCTCCTGAACCTGAAATAAGTATGACAGATATTTTATCAGATGCAGTTACGTTTGTTGACACTAGATTGCGAGAAGACTCTTCTCTGCTCTACAGACATCTCCACAGCTCTCCTCTCCTCTTCAAGAGGAGAGACCTGAAGAATAGAGAATAGCCAAGAAAAGGAGAGGAGAGGAGAAGAGACATTATTAGACATCAGTGAAAAAATTGCCCCCAATGCTAGGGCTAGGGCCTTGAGAACATTATTGGGGATTTCATCCATTATATAAGATCAATTATATTGTGCAGCATGTGAGTATGGCCTAAAATAATCAAACTTACTGTTTGCTTCCATCAGGTTTCGTCCTGTCTGGTCGGTCCTTGTGGTAGTTGTAGTCAAGGGTTGCGAGCAGGGTTCTGGTCTCAAATGCAGGTGGGTTAAACGCAGAACGCTTACTGGCATACATGAGTATGTGATACTGGAAAGACTCAAGGTCAGCTGTCAATCTGTGAAAAAATGCAGTCATGGGCCAAGATTTAGTAATTTCATTGATTAAGATTTGAATAATCATTGTTCAAAAATAGACACCCAAATTACCTAAAGTTCAGGAACTTCATTAAGCCACCGCTTGTTCCTGATAATGCTCTTAAGAGCTCATGAGCCAGTGAGCCTCTTATGAGCCACTGCTTGCCCCGTCGCATTCCATGTGCTCATGTTGGCAGCTCCCCAGCACCCACCTGTGTCCGTTTGTTACATGGGGAGCGAGTCCTAGCCACAGCTCCTGGAAAAAATAAACATATACCCTTTCTGCCATAAAGATGAGAACTTTGTATAAATTTATCACATCCTATGTGTTGATGAATAAATATATTTGTTGCATGTATCAACAAAATCATTTACTTTTTTAATTTATTTATTTTTATTAGTGAGTTTATTTTACACACATACACATAACCAAACCAAAGACCAAGAAAGAAAAAGTGTGTATATATATATATATATATATATCGAGAAGGGGCACTAGCCTGGGGACCCCACACGAAGTCACCACCAATCTGAAAACACCCCAAAGCAGAGTGCAGAGCAAACCCAGTTACATCCGACTGTTTAAATTATATTTCCGACTGACAAGTGGCATTTAAATATCAGTTTCAAAGTCATCTCCACACAAACCTCATTTCCATTATATCGTCATTATTCTCTGGTTGATCTACATACTTAAGAAACAAAATACTTCAGGTACAAAATACAAGCCAAACTGTATGAACAGACCTCAATCAGAATGTGTATCTAAATGAGATGTGGTGTGATCAAGAATGACCTAATTGAAGTCCAAGGGCCTTCAAGTCCACCGTCTAACTTTTGTAGGGTTGTGGCTGCTTGTTCCATTGATACCAAGTCCAGATATTCCTTAAGTCAGTTCTCCAAACTGAAGCAGTTGGGTTTCCTCACTTACCAGTGGATGAGTATTGTCCTCTTCACCGAGAGACATGCTAGTCCAATCAGCCATTGCAACATTTGTGAATTGATTCCTACTACCTTACCGCCCAGTAAACACACTGTAGGGAATATTGGAATATTTACACATAAAATAGAATGAAATAGAATAGAAACTGCGACTTAATGGTCGTACAACAAATATAAGTGGTGTGGGATAATAATTTGAACAATTTAGAAACCGTTCCTTTGCCCTTGACTGCCTCCATTAATTTATCAATGGAATCTTTATGATTTAGGTTAATGCCCTTAGTTATGTAGTTCTTTAGTATGATTTTAAGCTGTATAAAAAACCTGAATCATTTAATTTGTGTTGTCTTTTCAATTCATTGAAATCTAGAATATTTCCATCAGCTATCAATTGGCTCAGTGTAACAATGTTATTTTGCTGCCATACTTTGTTGACAACAGGTTTCTCTCCAGCAGTAAATAAGGGGTTCCTCCAAATTGGACATGAGGGGAAGGATAGGCCAGAAATGCTAAGACGTTTGTGAAGTTCTTTAGCTATCTCAACTGTGTGGAGGATCAAGGGATTATCAATATTTTTATTACGTTTTGGGTATTACCATAGGGAGGCTAGAGAAATATATTTATTATTTTCAGCTATGATTTTTTTGTTCTAACCACCTCCAACTACCTTCTTCACAATGTCTTGTATATGCCAATGGTAGTGCATATCGGCCATTATAGGATAGATAATATGAATAAACATCAGGTATACCTAAACCACCCATGTTTCTAGATATGGTAAGTTTTTTCAGACTTATTCTAGGTTTTCTATCTCTCCACAAAAAAATTGTAAAATTAGTAAAAAAAAATATTTATTTCTTTAAACCACTGCCATGGGAACTTGAGAGGAATTGCAGAAATGAGGAAAGATAATCTTGGAAATATGTTAATTTTAATTATTTCTGCTCTCCCCCACAATAAGGGCATTGTCATCCATCTCTTAAGATCCTGCTTTATAGTTTTCAAAAGCTTAGGTCCATTCAACTCATAGATCTTTTTAACTGGAGATTTAATTGTGATACCAAGATATTTCATCCCCTGTGTATTCCATACAATGGGAGTAGAAGCTAAATCTGCTGGGGATGTAAGGTGGTTGAGCGGGATGGCCTCACTCTTACACCAGTTAACCTTGTAACCAGAGTGCTGACTGAAATCATCAATGAGTTTCCAAAGGTGTGGGACCGAGTCACCTGGGTGGGATAATGTTAAAGAAATGTCGTCGGCATAAAGATTAGCTTTAAAATCGTACCCAAAAAGGCTGATACCAGATATACTTGGCTTGACTCTGATGGCACAGGCTAAAGGTTCGAGTGCTAGTGTGAAAATAAGAGGAGAAACTGGACAACCCTGTCTGGTAGACCTGAAAAGCTGAATTTGAGAAGAAACCGCTTTTTCGAGGAGCATTGGAAGCATCTTTGCAAATATCATGTAATCATTATTCAGCAGACTGAGAGGACGGAAGTTATGCTGTAAATGGTCTTTGCCTGGTTTTGGTAACACAGAAATCACAGCTGAGCGCATGCTGACATGCACTGATTGATTAGCAATAATATCATTATACAATATATTTAAAAAGGGAGACAGTGTGTCCTGGAAACATTTATAAAATTCAGTAGTAAAACCATCCTCCCCTGGTGCTTTACTAGCAGTAAGCACTTTAATTGCAGACTTCAGTGTTCTTCAACACAGGCAAAGACGGAGTATTGAAAAAATCATTGGTTTCCTTTAAATTAAACTTACATTCTGACTCATATAATTTTGAATAATAATCTCGAAAAGCCAGATTTATTTGTTTTGGTTCATATATTAAAGACCTTTTGGCCTAAGAGCCAACATATTGCCAGCCTTGTCACCATTCTCAAAATATCTGCGCCTTATTCTATACAAAGCAAATGTTGTTTGCATCGGATAAACCTAAAGATTTCTGAATTTCTTCAAAAGCTTCAGAAAGGGCAGCGTCTGCTGAAAGGGGCCGTTTAGAACAGTCTATTGCTGCATCACAAAATTTATATTCTAGGTCACCACTCTGTATATTTTTTCCATAGATACTAGGTCTGCTCTGCACCTCAGGGGAGAAGGGAAAAGATTAAAAAAAAAAAACTACAATACAAACACCAAACACAGAAAACACATAATATTGCCAGTAGGCAACAGAAGCTTCTTGGAAGCTGCTCCCAGTATCAGCTGGTGGTCGCTCCATTTCAGCAGGCGTATGATGTACGGCCTTGGAGGATGTATCACTTGATCTCCACCAACTCTTTGCCAGGGTCGCTGGTCTCCAGTAGGCCCTCCTCCCGTCCCTTTAGGACCAGGTTATTCCTACGGCTGTCAAGGCATGTAACCTTTAATTTCATGTTCGTCAACTCCTTGGTGAGGTTTTTAATGGTAACCCCGTGCGTGTCCTGCTGGTCCTCCAACGACCTAAATCACTTCTCGGCGTTCGAATGTTACATCCCATAGTTATTGTCTGTTTCTTGCTTTATTTTGAAATCCTTACCTGTCTGGTCTGTTCAGTTCCTGCCCTTGTGTCTCTCATTGATTTTCCACACCTGCTGAATGATGTTTGTGATGCCAATACATAAATTATGAACTTATTAATATGGTGTCTGTCTTTAGGTCAAAAGGGAAAGTGGAAACAAATTGGGGAAAGGGTTGTGATGTGAATGTGCTTGTGTTACTTGGTTTGTGACTGTGCTTATGTTACTAGAGACAACATGTAACACGTAAAATAAGGACAACATTTTATTCATTTTTATTTAAAAATAACAACTTTTCCACAGTGCTGGGCCTCAGACAGTTTCTTTTTTTTTTTAGATGATTTTGCCTGCTTTAGAAAATATCCTTTCACAGGGCACAGATGAAGCTGGGGTACAGAGAAAAGCAACAGCAAGTTTATACAAGTTGGTATATACATTTTTCTGTCCTTCCCAATACTCTAGGGGGTTCTCCAATCTTCCAATGTTTGGTTCACCCAGGTATGTTTGGACCTCCACTGCTGCGTCCGCAGTGACATTTTGGGTCCTCGTCTGCAGGATTGTGGTGTCCAAACGATGCCACAGTTTGCTACCTAAGACAGACAAACAGGCTGTAAGTGACTAACTACAATAACACAGTTAGAATGTATCCATTACCTTGAGTCACAGGCTGAGAAGCTTCTGATATGTGCGGTTATGATGATGATGATGAGGATGAGGAGGAGGAGGAAGACGCGCTGTTTCGTATAACAGCAGCACATTCAGAAGTGAGCCTCTTCTCGGCATCTGCTGCTTTATTGGGGCTGAAGAAGCCTATCTTTTTAAACCTGGGATCGAGCAGTGTCGCCAGTGACATGACGCTCATTGATTGCAAAGTGTATAGCTTCTCCCTTAACTGTCTCCTCAGACTCTCAGCCATTGCTGTGCTCTCTGGAGTTTGGACAATTCCCATTTCCTCCTTCTCCAGTGCGTGGTGTAGCATTGATAAAAGGGGAATGACTTTTGATCCAGACACTCTCTTCTCCTCTGACAGCTCAACTGTGGCATCATTAAATGGGGACAGCACTTTTAGACATTCTGCGATAATTTCATACTGTTCTGATGAGAGTGGGGCAATGTCAGTGCGTAGGCCTGCCAAAGCTGCTCCTACAGGTTCACTGAGGTCATAAACACGTTGGAGCATATGGTATGTGCTGTTCCAGCATGTATCCACCTCTTGAATTAGCTTCAGTGCTGGCCTGCTCATTTGCTTCTGTACCTGTGTCAGCCTCTCCTATAAAATTAGCCAACAAAAAGTGATTAATTCAAGTGTCACTGCAGCAGTAACTTAAACAAAACAGCGTCATTTAGAATATTGCAATGAAGTAATGGAACTCACCTTTGCAGTGGTGCTCCTCTTGAAATAGCCCACTATCTTCCTAGAGTTTGCCCGGATGTTTTGGTCAAGAGCCTTCTTTATGAGTAAATTAAAAGTATGCGCCACACAATTTGTGTGACGCAAACGAAGCTCCTTGGCACAAGTACTCATATTTGCTGCACCATCAGTCACAAGGCAAGTAACTTTGTGTGTAATACCCCACTCTGACATAAGTGCTGCTTTTGCTATTGCCAAATTTTTAGCAGCATGTGCCTCAGGGAAATACAGCACCCCTAAAACAACAGAATGCAAAGAGGTGCTTGCATCTATAAAATGGCATGTCACAGCTAGATACGCATTGGTGTTGATAGAGGTACACATATCTGATGTTAAACTAACTGCAGATGCCTTCAACACAATGTCGTCCACCATAGCTTTCAAAGCCTAAAGGAAAGAAGAGAACACTCTTGGAATGGCAAATATTGGGAAATGGGGAAAAATGCTTCATGTGCTCACATACGCACCTGCCTTGTGGGGAGAACATAGGTAGGGTTCAAAGCTTTAACAAGCTTTCTGAACCCTTTGTCCTCCACAATAGTGAAGGGCTGGGAATCCTAAATCACCATATTGACCAAGGCCTCATCCACATTCTTCTCTCCTGATGACAAAAAAAAATGCAGTATTCAATTACAGATGTCATTAATTAGTCACATTTAAAATATAAATTAATGTTGTCTAATACAAATGTCCCATGTAATTTTATGTTGTATGCTGTCTTATCATTGCATCCTAAAATGGCTTACCTGAGCTTGGTCCACCTTGGTTGGTCTCCTTGTTTTCATGCAGGGCTCTATAATGCCTCAGCATAGATGAGGTGTTATTGTTGTTTCCAAGTTCTTTTGAACACAACAGACACTTCACCTTTTAAAATTAGAAGAAAGAAATTAGAACAAGGGATACGCTGTGTTGTCACATTTATTTATATTACGCTTGTTATTACTATGTGCATACCTTATTAGGAGAGATCAGCTCAAAATGTTCCCAGACAGGGGAAAATCTCCTCTTTCTTGCTGGTTCCATCGCAAAAAAAAGAAGCTCGAATAGATTGCAAACAAACGCTCAATAAAGTCCCAAGTCCCAAGTCCACAAAATATGAAGGGGGGTCCATTGCGTTTCGCTGCCCCTTATATTTCGAATCGCACACCAAACCCGTGAACCATTTCCTGAATCAGTCACGTGGTACGGCCGGCTCGCGAGGCTTCTAACGTCACCACATACGTCATCAACACAAGCCTCGATACGCGCTTCACAAAAATCTTCCTGGCACACGCTTCAAAGCCTCGACACGGAAGGACACATCACTACCCGTACCTACATGTAAGCCAATTTTGTGTTAAATAAATCATTGAAACTGCTCCAGTCTGCCTATGCTGTCTGTGCTTGGGTCCAATACCTGCTACCCCCCGTGACATGAAGACTCTTCAGCTTGGCGCAAGTGTCTTTTTTGAGATCTTTTATAGTTATTTAGGTCATCGAACTTTTCTTGAAATGAATCTTTGATGCTTCTGACATGTTCCAGAATATCTTGTGCCCAAACTGCCTCCTCAGCCATGTTCTGTTTGGTAGTGGCATGCTGACTTTGTTCAGTCTCCCTTTTTCTAACTGTTTGAATATGAAAAGCACTACGCTGCCACGAAACCAGCCAAACGTCTGTATCCAAAAGATAAGATTCTCTCATTTGCTTTAACAAAGTCGTAGTGTTGGAGGTATTATTTGGTACAGAATCTGGTCTGTGAAATGCCAAGCAGCCTAGCATGCCATTCCCTCTTGTCACGTGACAAAATCATTTACTAATAAAACTGCACATTACACATTATGGTTGATCCAGTTTGTAACAAAGCGGGAATCATCTTACTGTCCAACATTACATATCCGTGAAGCTGGCAATGGTAGCCAGAAGAATATTCCATAACATACCATACATTCAATTCAATTCAGTTTTATTTATATAGCGCCATATCATAACAAAGTTATCTCAGGGCACTTTTTCGAATAGAGCAAGTCTAGACCGACTCTTTATATTTACAGAGACTCAACAGTTCCCACCATGAGCAAGCACTATGCGACAGTGGCAAGGAAAAACTCCCTTTTAACAGGTAGAAACCTCGAGCAGAACCAGGCTCTAGGTGGGCGGTCATCTGCCTCGACCGGTTAGGGTGAAGGGGGGGGGAGAGAGCAGGAGGAAAGAGAATATACAGCAGCACAATACAGTTCCACATAGGGATGTAAAGCAATAGCTGTGGTAATGGCATTGATGTTAACACCAACAGAAACAACACTAAGAGCAACATTATAATAGCAATACTAATAACAAGAGCAACAACAGTAGCAGAAGCAGCGGGTGCAGAGCAGGAGCACGGGGGCAGCAGGTGGCAGCCACAGATCCAGACTCAACAGCTCCGGAGGCCAGAAATACCTGCAAGAAAGCAACAGAGGAGAGAGAGTGCTGGAGAGAAAGCACACAACTACAGGGAAGAAGTTGAAGTAATGTAAGCCTTGATGGGATATGAGGGCGTACAGATGGAGAGGAAGAGGAGGAGGAGCTCAGTGCATCATAGGAAGTCCCCCGGCAGTCTAGGCCTATAGCAGCATAACTAAGGGGGGGCTCAGGGGTCACCTGAGTCAGCCCTACTATAAGCTTTATCAAAGAGGAAAGTCTTAAGCCTACTCTTAAATGTGAGGAGGTTGTCCGCCTCCCGTGCACAAACTGGGATCTGGTTCCACAGGAGAGGAGCTTGATAGCTGAAGGCTCTGGCTCCCATTCTACTTTTAGAGACTCTAGGAACCACAAGGAACCCTGCATTCTGGGAGAGCAGTGCTCTAGTGGGGTAATAGGGTACTATGAGCTCTTTGAGATATGATGGTGCCTGACCATTTAGGGCTTTGAAGGTGAGGAGAAGGATTTTAAATTCTATTCTGGATTTTTACAGGGAATATTGTGTAGAAATATGTGGAGAAATATGATCTCTTTTTCTGGTTCTTGTCAGTAAACGTGCCGCAGCATTCTGAAGCAGCTGGAGAGTCTTGAGGGACTTATTGGGGCAGCCTGATAATAGAGAGTTGCAGTAGTCCAGCCTAGACGTAACAAATGCATGGACTAGTTTTTCTGCATCTTTTTGAGATGGGATGTGCCTGATTTTTGCAATGTTATGTAAGTGAAAAAAGGCAGTTCTTGAAGTTTGTTTTATGTGGGAGTTAAAGGACATATCCTGATCAAAGATAATTCCAAGATTCCTTACGGTTTCGCTGGAGGCCAGGGCAATGCCATCTAGAGAAACTATATCTTTAGATAATGTGTTTCGAAGGTGTTCGGGGCCAAGTACAATAACTTCGGTTTTGTCTAGGTTTAACATCAGAAAATTGCAGGTCATCCAGGCCTTTATGTCCTTAAGGCATGCCTGAAGTTTAGCTAATTGATTGGTTTCATCTGGCTTGATCGATAAATACAATTGGGTATCATCTGCATAACAATGAAAATTTATGGAGTGCTTCCTAATAGTATTGCCTAAAGGAAGCATATACAAGGTAAATAGAATTGGTCCAAGCACAGAACCCTGTGGAACTCCGTGACTAACCTTGGCGTGCACAGAGGATTCATCATTAACGTGTACAAACTGATATCGATCTGATAAATAGGATTTAAACCAGCTTAGTGCAGTACCTTTAATGCCAATAAAATGTTCTAGTCTCTGTAATAGAATGTGATGGTCAATGGTATCGAATGCGGCACTAAGATCTAGTAAGACAAGTACAGAGACAAGTCCTCTGTCTGATGCAATTAGAAGGTCATTTGTAACTTTCACCAGTGCTGTCTCTGTGCTATGATGCACTCTAAATCCTGACTGAAAATCCTCAAACAGCTTGTTGTTGTGTAGAAAGTCACACAACTGATTGGCGACTTCTTTCTCAAGGACTTTAGAGAGAAAAGGAGGGTTAGATATAGGTCTATAATTTGACAAAATCCCTGGATCAAGAGTGGGCTTTTTAAGAAGAGGCTTAATTACAGCTACTTTAAAAGGACTGTGGCACATAGCCTTTAAATAAGGACAGATTGATCATATCTAGTACATAAGTGCTAACTAAGGGTAAAATTTCTTTAAGCAGCCTAGTTGGGACGGGGTCTAAGAGACACGTTGATGGCTTAGATGAGGAAATCATGGAAGTTAGTTGATTATGGTTGATGGGAGAAAAGCAGTCTAAATGTACAGGTTTTACAGTTGTTTCTAAGGTTCCTGTGTTTGAAGATAAGTCAGTACCAACTGAGGGCAGGAGGTGCTGAATTTTTTCTCTAATAGTTAGAATTTTATCTTTAAAGAAGCTCATGAAGTCATTACTACTGAGGTCTATAGGAATACATGGCTCAACAGAGCTGTGACTCTCTGTCAGCCTGGCTACCAGAGCAGAGAGAGAAAGTCAGAGAGACAGAGGCAGAGAGAGAGAGATGACCTTGTAGAGGAGGGAATGTCTCTTCATGCTGTCATCCGGTATTACTTCAGCTCATCTGCTCTCTTATTCTCTCTCCTTCATATTACTTGCACCCCAGTGAACCTCCACAGCAGAGCCACTCTTCTCCCCTCTCTGTGTTCTGTCTGTCTGTGTGTCTATCTGTCTCTGTTGTGTTGGAGCTTTAGCCTGGTTAGAACACTCTACGCTGTAGTCTTGATGGCACTGAGGGCATCTAATTAGTTTGGTGACTTAACGGAAACATTACAGTCTGAATCTTTTCCTGACCTCAGCTGTGTGTGTGTTGCTCCGATGGAAAGCGTGGACTTCTTTTGAGTCTCTCTGTGTTTTTCATAATGAGTAGCCACTTGTCTTTGTTCTCTGCAGAGACACACCACATGTTGTATGTAGCTTATTCAGAAGAGGTGTACGGTGATAATGTGACAGTGGAAACTTGGAATAAGCATGTGTGAGGAGGTGCGTTGTTTTTCACATGTTCTTCAGAAGTCAGCAATGATTGCCCAGTCCTTTTAAATACTTTATAATGAGCTGGAGCCTTTTCTTTTCCATTACAAGTAATCCTGCTAGTTGTAGTGTTGATAAGTCCTGATTATGGCTAAATTGAATCTAGTAGAGGGCAGGTGGGGTTTGGGTTTTATAACACACAACTGCCTGATGCAGAACAGTGGATATAAGAATTATATTATAAAATAAGAACTTTAAAAGGGGTTGATGTGTAAGTGTTTAAGACCTGTGGACAGTTGAATTGTCAGTTTGTACGTTAACACTTAAAATAGTTTTCAATGTAGTGATGAAAGCAGTTGAAATGTCTGTCCAAGTGGAAGAGCTAGATAGTTGAAGTGTTTACATGTTAGTAGTTGAGGTTACAGTTGGTATGTAAGCACTGACAGCAGTTAACATGTCAGTTGAACTGAAGTGAATTGTCAATTTGTATAGAGTGCTGAAAGTAGGTAAAGAGTAAGAGCTGAAAGCAACTGAGTTGTTGTTTAAAGCATAAGAGATGAAAATTGTTGAAATATGAGTCTGGTTTCAGTTTGAAGACCAAGTAGCACTGATGAATCAACAAGTGTGAGACTCAGAATGTAGGTGTGCAGGTAAAGTGTGTGTGTGTGGAAAATGTAACACGAGACAGCTGATGTCTGGATGTAGGAGCAGTTACACTGGAAACATCCACAGCATGGCCCATTCACCTGCAGTCTAATCATGCATGATTAGCTGCCGGGTCCCAAGATTGCCATCCCACATCTCTTCCTCCATCTCTTCATCATCCCTCTTTCTCTCTGCCCCTCCATCTCCCTTTGTCCTCAATTGCCCTGCCATTCTCCCTTGTAGCAATTTCACTAGTAATGAAACCTTGTGTCTGCACACACAGACGCACGCACGCACACACACACGCACACACACACACACACACACACACACACACACACACACACACACACACACACACACACACACAGTGTCTCTCTGAGTCTCTGTGTTTCGTATTAGGAGGGAACATCAAACGTGTCTTTGCCCACAGCAGCCCTACTTGAATTTCTTTTTTGCATAGAGATTTCCTCTTCTCTGCTCACTCTGTCCCTGCACGATGAGCAGCAGCAGCATCATTTGGTCCGTTGTCAGGGAAGGGGCCCCTTGGTTACGGCGTTGTCAAACCTGGTTGCCGTTGTGGTAGGCTAGTCACTCAGTTTCCAGGCAGCTTGACTCTCCTCTTTTTGTGTTAATCTCATCCGTCCTCCTTTTTCTGCCCTTAGTTGTATTTCACGTCTTCTTCTACATCACTGGGTTCAGATGATGCTCTCGTCTTCATTTCCTCTTTGTTCTTGACATCACACTCCTCCCATCTCTTCCCATTCTTTCCTATTGTTCTGTTTCATCCTCCTCTTTATCATTTCTTCTCTTTCATGCTTCATTTTCTGCTGTCTGTCATTGGTGATGCTTTCCTCTTCATCATTGTCATCTTCCTCTCCTCTGTTCCTTGCCTCTCTTTGTCTGTTTCCTCCCCCATGCCATTGAATCCATTTCTTTCATCCTGTCCTTTCTATTTTTTTATTGCTCTTTCTGGCAGGTTATGCCAGCTAAGGGCCTCTCCAGTGATTTAGTATTGCACTTGATAAAGTTGGGCTCCTCACAACAGACAGGCTAAAGAAGTACAGTCAGATGCTAAGCAGCAGAGGCCCAGATATCTTGACTTATGTTCCCTTGTATAGGTCAAGCTCTAGAAACACAGGTTCCTACATTTCCCATAATGCAACCAGTCTTTCTCTGACTGGTAAACACCCATGTCTTAAAGCTCCACATCTCCAGTTTGTAACACAGGCTTTCTGTTATAAATGTGAAGTCTCCTGTGGGTTATAGTGGCCTAGCTGCCCAGGTCACATAACTTAAGCACAACGTTCACATTCCTCTACCTCTCCATGTACTACTAATGGTGACATGCTGCTGAAACAGTATGCACATGTGCTGCAGCTATCCAAGTAGG
Organism: Macquaria australasica; assembly: GCA_005408345.1. Classification (NCBI taxonomy): domain Eukaryota; kingdom Metazoa; phylum Chordata; class Actinopteri; order Centrarchiformes; family Percichthyidae; genus Macquaria; species Macquaria australasica. Next base: position 33,469 of record SEMN01001306.1, read on the forward strand.
CTTCAGCCACATTTTTTACCTTTTTATCATGGTGTTTTATTACCTCTAAACAAATGAATAATATTATATATTTTTGTGCAAGGAAACCATAAAGCTTCATTTTAAATAGCTTTAGCCTAAATCATTTCTCTCATGTTAAGTCCTGTTCTTTAATAAATACTTAAAAGTATGCTCATCCTCAGTTGTTTTCTCAAGTCAGGGTTCTGAGACCAGAAAAATTATATACACACACTCCATTGTCAGTTTAGTAGGTCGACTTAGCTAAAATGAGTTCAGTCTAATCCATCAGTCCTACAGTAAATCCTCCCTTCACCAAGCAGTATTGCATTATATTGAGAAGTGTTTCTAATGTTTTGTCCACCCCGTGTATATAAAGGAGGGTAGACTAAATATTATGAACATGTCTTCTGCTTCAGAACAGCCTGAAAGATGCTGAATGTACAGCTCCAGTGCAGGGTTTGATGACCACATTCCAAACACTCATTATCTGTAATGAAGCGCTGAATATTGACAATCCCTTTTATGACAAATGCACATGTAGTTCACATTAAGACCAGGCTTGTTGGTGGTGACGTTGGGTTTGGCGTAGCATTTCCTCCAGCAGGAGCAGCTGGAGCAAGTGCTGCTGAAAATAGTGGTAGTAAGGCTTGGGTTGAAATACCACAGTTGTAATAGTGTGTGTGTGTGTGTGCTTCTCGTTGTATGTGTGCGAAGCGGTAGGGGTGGGTGGTAAAGGGGATAAAGGAGTCTTTTTAGGCTGGCTAGTCTACAGTTTTCTGTGCAGTCAAGCTCAATAAATCAGATTAGAGTTTTTGGAGAGCAGGATAGAGTTTACTGTGTGTGTGTGTGTGGACATGACTTACAGCAGGGCATGGCTGGGCTGATAGACAGACAGAGAGAGAGAGAGAGTGTGACAGAGAGAAAAGGAGGGTTATGTAGCTACTTGAAAACCATATGAAGTCATCAAAAAGGTTGAAAGAGGCTTGTTGTTTTCTCTGGCTTTCTCTGGCACTCTATTTAAAAGGCAGATTCTGCTTCTCTCTCTGTATTGGTTGTTTGCTCTCATGCCTCGTGCTCATTGGCTGCCAGCGGCCTCCGGTGCAGCCAACCAGAAAGCTGCTCTGCAGCCGTTAGTGATGGGCAGATTATATGCTGCTGTAACGCTAAACACACATTCACATATACTCATATATGCAGTCATATATTGTACATGAACATGCAAACACAATCACAAAGACACTAGAATATATACACACATCAATGTGCACACGCAGTCACATATGAAGACAGTGACTGTGCACAGCCTCAGTCCTCTTTGTCTCTGGCATTGTATCAGCTGTTGTTCTTCTTAAATGTACAAACCTGAAAGTGGCAGTCATCGGCCTGCATCTCAACTCCATCCCTTAAGTGAAAGGCTGGACTTGACTGCACTGACTTCAAGTAAACATGAATTCATCGTTGGATATTATCATAAATATCTAAGCTGAGGATGACCACTGTATGGAATAGAGGAGGCTGTGTGTCCTACCTTGTCATTTAACTGGCCATTGTGATATACAGAAATAGAAGGGCTGAAGAGAAATGATAAACCTGTGGTACCTATTTCTCTGTTTTGTGCATTTTGATGCTTTCTTTAGGCATAACTTCACTGTGTATCATAGGAGAAAAGTGTTGGAAACACATTACAATAAGTAGTAACAGTCCACAACAGCTTTGGACAGAAGTGGCTTTGGACATTCTGAAATGTGTGTGTTAACTATGACAGTGTAAGGGTGGGCACTATTATCTTTTACTGACGTAAACCTGTGTTCTTCCCTTTGGGTCAAATGTGAATTTTTACTTTATTTTATGATGTGTTTATGTTCTTGTGACATTTCGCAAGCTATAAAATTGCACTGCCAACTAAATAAAAGCCATCTATAACAGTAGCTGACACACTGAATGATAAGTGGTTTCAGTGAGATGGGACAAATCCAGGTACCATAGTCAGGGGCGCTGCTACAGATTCTTTCTGGGCCCGCTATAAACAGGTCTCTCTGGGGCCCTTATCCAACTGCGGGCTTCTGAGTCTTTAAACCACACACAGATTCACATCTGCACAGCATGGAGCAAGGTTGTATTGGATGACCTGAGAATGTGGTCATTCTTGTGTCTAGGTTAGTGTCTTTAATTGGTGCTATGAGCAGGCCATGAGAGCAGAGTGACACACAGCCTGTAGTGAGAGTGAGAGCTGATATTGATAATACCAGATGCTGTTGTGTTGTAAGTATGGCATCTGCTTTTCTTTGTTCTCTCTGTCTCTTATTTCTGCTCCTCACTGTAGCTGATAGAAGCCTACTGATTCAGAGCTGTGTGTGTGTGTGTGTGTGTGTGTGTGTGTGTGAGATCATGGCCAATGCTCACTGCTGCCTGTGGTTACTATAGCAACAGACTCACCAGACACTGAGTTTTTCCATTCCTATCGTGTATGTTTTTCTTGACTGAATACTCGCTGTACTCTGTGTACATTTGTGTGTGTGTGACTACAGTATTGTCCCTGCTCTGGACGTGTCAGGATTATTAATATGTTTGCTGATAGTAATCAGTGCATGCAGACGGATCACAGTCACAGCGGGACAGAATCTATAGTTCTGTTCTTAGTGTGGACTGTATACTGTATGTTCATAATCTATATGCAGATGAATAAATGAGAATCAGTACAGGCACTAGAGCTCCAGTACACACACACACACACACACACACACACACACACACACACACACACACACACACACACACACACACACACACAAACTGATTGACACAACAGGTTTAACAGGAATGTGTCCATCTCCTGTCATCATCCCTCCTCTTGTGTCTGACAGAGTGAAATCAGCAGATTCTGCAGAGATAGACGAGGCATGCTGCTGTGTTAGGGACAAACAATTAATATTCCAATAATAATGTGGAGGAGGAGGAGGAGGACTTTAGCCTTCACAGTGCATTCAAATTGATCAGGTGATCAGTATTGACTCTTTGCATTTGGAGTCTCGTGTGCATCGAAATCTGGTGCTCACAGCTAACCATTCATGTTAGGCGTTTTGAGTGTGCTGTAGGTAACAGGTGTAGCTGAACATGAAGGCAGTTTTTATTGAATTTAAAATTGTCACATACAGTAAAGATGGACAGGGGATGTGTCAGAGTAAGCTGAATTGCAGAAGACTTTTTATCATGGTGAAACTGATACAAACTAATCATGCTGGATCTCTGACTGCAGTATGTTCACTTTACCAGACAAAGTTGTGTCGTGACTGCTGCAGAACCATACTTTCAACAACTCATGATGTTGGTCTGATGTTTCTAAGAAAGATGGGATGTGGCCCAGTCAGTGTTGTATCTGCTCTCTTGTGACAGATATAATGCATTTCCACTGACACAGAAATGATTTGGGCAATACGTTACTGTTATTTGGGACTGTGCTCTGATGATATTATCATGTCATGTCATTCTTGTACAAAATCAATTTGATTATTCAGTAATGTGTGATTTTGCATACACGTATTATACAAATTATATACCATGTTATTGAAAAAATATTCTCCATATTACCATGATATGGAGTTCAACCATATTGCCTAGCCTTAAAGCAGCTATAATCAATATTTTTATAATAACTATGTATCACATGACAATGTGAAAACAGTGTTGTAATGTGAAAGCTGCCTCTGGTAGTGATGAACCTACAGAGAATTATCAGCTGAATGTGCAGCTCCCCTCGGCTTCACAAAGCTTTATAGTGAGTTTTAGCTCATTGTTTATCTGTCTGGTCTGTAACTTTACTGTTCTGGTTCACTCTCACTGCTCTCATAGACGCAGCAGCAGCTGTTTTCAGAGAAAAAGCTGTAAAAAGCCACTGTCCACTACCTGCTCAGCAGCAAACAGCAGACAGACTCAGTTAGAGACTAGCTGGTGAACATAGTGGAGCATTTAGCAGCTAAAGAGCCAAATATTTCCCTCAGGAGTTGGTGGAGACCAAACCAGAGCTAACAGAGAGGGAATACTGGACTTTCGCTCGCCAGGTGGCTAGAAACACCACTCCAAATTAATGATCATGTTGACAAGTTCACCATTTCAACTTAAAAGGTGATGATGTGTCAGTGCTATGTTCACAGCCCACAGTTGACCAAAGAAGTCCATGAAGTAACTGACAATCCAACGCACACATCTTCTTTTATACCATCTTCATTATACCACATTTGGTGAATAAAATTTCCCACATAATCCCCCCTTTGGGACTGAAAAGTCCCACTCATCCCTAACAGGATGAAGACCAAAATACTTATACTGGTAATAGGGTACCTGGTTCTGGGTTCACACGAGTTTGCATGCTCTCCCCATGCCTGTGTGGGTTTCCTCCGGGTGCTCCATTTCCCCCCCACAGTCCACAGACTTCCAGGTTAGGTTCATTAGTGGTCTAAATTGCCCGTAGGTGTGACTAGGCGTGAATGGTTGTCTGTCCCTGTGACTGACTGGAGACCTGTCCAGGGTGTAGCCCGCCTCTCGCCCCCATGTCTCTTTATCTCTTTGCTTTTTTAAAACTTTTACCACCTTCATTGTTTTGTGTCACACTTTTTGTGTTACTGTCAACAAAACAGTGATTGTTTGACATTGTGTGTGTTCCATAGTGGCGTGTAAGGGGCTGGCTAGAGCAGTGATAATGGCTACTTCTATGTTTGTTGTCTAAGTTCTTTTTTCAGCACAGCCCTATAACTTCCTGTTCCTACATGGCCTGTTATTGACCCTGGGCCAACGGGTAACGTTCAGAGGTAGATTGAGTTTTAATGGCCTGGGCTGACATACAGGCTGGGCATAATGTGAAAATGGGCATGAATGAGTGTCTGTATTTGTGTGCATCCTTTTAATTTGTGTCAGACTATTACAATCACACACACACACACACACACACACACACACACACACACACAGTTTTACCTGCATAGATAATTGAAAGAGAAGTCTGTTATTCAGTGCATCTCTGCGAGTTGAAGCTGGAACGGTAGATCCATCCAGCCAGGGCCATACGAGGTGAAAAGACAACATAGCAGGATGATACATGAGCCATGAAAAGCAGGAATACAGGACAGCTGAGAAACTGAATACTGGTGTGGCAGGTAACTGCTTTACCTATGGCCTGATGGCTTTAATCCAAATGCAGCGGTGGCTGTAGACGACAGATGTTGAAAACGGAGTGAACGTTTTGCTGTCCCTGTGATGTGATGCTATATTATTTTCTTCCCACTGTAGCTATACACTGATCAGCCATAACATTATGACCAGTTATGACAGGTGAAATGAAAAACATTGATTATCTCGTTACAGTGGCATCCGTCAGTGGATGGGATGTATTAGGCAGCAAGTGAACATTTTGTTCTCGAAGTTGATGTGTTGGAAGCAGGAAAAATGGGCAAGTGTAAGGATGCGAGCAATTTTGACAAGGACCAAATTGTTTTGGCAAGACGACTGGGTCAGAACAAAACTGCAGCTCTTGTGGGGTGTTCCCGGTCAGCAGTGGTCAGTACCTACCAAAAGTGGACCAAGGAAGGAAAATCGGTGAACCAGCAACAGGGTCGTGGGCGGCCAAGGCTCATTGATGTGCGTGGGGAGCGAAGGCTGACCCATGTGGTCCGATCCAACAGAAGAGCTACTGTAGCTCAAATTGCTGAAAAAGTTAATGCTGGTTCTGTTAGAAAGGTGTCAGAACACACAGTGCATCGCAGTTTGTTGCGTATGGGGCTGCGTAGCCGCAGACCGGTCAGGGTGCCAATGCTGACCCCTGTCCACCGCTGAAAGCACCTACAATGGGCACGTGAGCATCAGAACTGGACCACGGAGCAATGGAAGAAGGTGGCCTGGTCTGATGAATCACGTTTTCTTTTACATCATGTGGATGGCCGGGTGCGTGTGCGTCGCTTACCTGGGGAAGACATGGCACCAGGATGCACTATGGGAAGAAGGCAAGCCGGCGGAGGCAGTGTGATGCTTTGGGCAATGTTCTGCTGGGAAACCTTGGGTCGTGCCATTCATGTGGATGTTACTTTGACACGTACCTACCTAAACATTGTTGCAGACCAAGTACACCCCTTCATGGAAACGGTATTCCCTAATGGCAGTGGCCTCTTTCAGCAGGATAATGCGCCCTGCCACACTGCAAAAATGGTTCAGGAATGATTTGAGGAACACGACACCGAGTTCAAGGTGTTGACTTGGCCTCCAAATTCCCCAGATCTCAATCCAATCGACCATCTGTGGGATGTGCTGGACAAACAAGTCCGATCCATGGAGGCAACGTCTCAGTGCCAGATACCACAGCACACCTTCAGAGGTCTAGTGTCCATGTCTCAATGGGTCAGGGCTGTTTTGGCAGGAAAAGGGGGACCTACACAATATTAGGCAGGTGGTCATAATGTTATGGCTGATCGGTATATGGCCATAGTGAAAGTGTGAGCTCAAATAACTTGGCACTGGGGTCCTTGATCAATCATCATAGATATACAGGTAGTTAAAAAGTTCATCTGAGAGAAAAAAATATATAGACATAGTGTGTAAAGAAATATGGGGGGGTCCTGTAGTGTAGATTGTTACATTTAATAAAATGGAAGCATATCTGTTCCATGAGACTGACATATGGACATAAAAATGCTTCAAAAATCACCGGTATGGATTGCCAAACTGTGATGGTGTTTATTTTGATTATTAAAAAGACAGGTGAACATCATCAGAGTTATTGCTCTACCCAGCAGCAACCCAAAACAAAGTAACTTATGTAACTAATGTTTGTTTAAGGACTTAAAATGTAGGTTAAAGTCTTTTCAAATCTTTTTTTTTTTTTGGTCATGAAAATCAGTAAAAAATACAAGCCTTGATTTTTAGGTACCATCTAAACCCTGTTAATAATGGTCACAGAAAGTACACAGATTTTATTTATTAATCTTGTTAATTATAATTAATTAATGATAATTAATCAGCTCAATGGAGACTGAGACAATGACAGATAGAGGTCAAGATGAAAGGATGGATAGAGGATGGCAGAGCATGTGAGAGTGATAGATTAGATCAGATGTTACTACTGATACAACAGAAATGGTTAGAGAGATCAGTAATCAATGGAGATGGAGGTATAGAGTGAGATGGGTCAACTGATAGAAACAGGAAAGATGGATGGAGGTAGGAATAAACAGAAGGGAGGACAGACTGAGGTAGCTACCCCTCAGTCCTGTTGGCTAGAACTCATCACTCAGTTGACTGCAGTAGGGCATTATGGGAGAGGGGGAGGGTGGGAGGCTGAATAAGTAGAGATGCACTCGTTGATCCCTCTTGCTTTCTCTGCCTATGGAGGGAAGAGTGGGGGAGGGGTGAGTTATATAGAAGGAGGAGTGAGGAAACAGACAGAGGAGGGCAGTGAAGATGAAATGAGGAGACGAAGAGAGAAAGATGACACACACACACACACACACATTCATGCACCTGCAACCATCAGTCACTGGATTATATTAAAGTAAAATGAGTAAATATAAAGGCTTCTGTGACTGTGCAAATACCAGAACTATTTGGTACGTTAGGACATTAGTTATGTAAATTAAAATAAGTCAAGGTGGACTTTCAGTTTCACACGGGACACGAACAGCGGCCTCCTGGGTGAAAGTCCTGTGTTGTTTGACCCATCCATCCATCCATCCACCCTGCCCTCTTCCTTATGCAGACAATAAACGTAAATATGGGTCATAATAAGCTGCTGCACAGACGACCTATACGGTCAAATTTTTGGGGAGGACAGTCTCCTCACATGACATGAACTTATATCCTAATACTGCATGAAAAACATTGCACACAGCATTGTGACTGTCAGTAGTGTGCCTGCTACATCCTACTGCTCATTATTTGTGTTGCATTATCTGTCAGAGATATTACTCCTCCTTTTCTCTTTTCTTTATCCCCCCCCTCCACTTTCTTCTTCTCCTCCTCCTTCTCATTCTTCTTCTTCCTATTATTATGTGTTGGGGAACAGGTGTCAGGGTTATGCCAGCCTGCACGGTGTAAAATGTTGATGTAAAAATGCATCTGTCTTATCAGTCTAATACTTTGCCCCAACAGGCAGATCTAATCCAAGTCTAAAAAGCAAACAGCACTCATAGTTGGTTTGGTTTGTGTTGTTATTGAAACTTGTCTTTTTGTGCGGTGTGCAGGTATATGTGGAGTTTGACGACCTGGAATGGGAGAAGAGAGAGTGGGTGAAGGTCTATGAGGATTTCCAGCTGTTTCTACTGGAGCACCAGCTGGTCTGGGCCAAGAGGAAGGAAGGAGCAGGAGGAGGAGGAGGAGGAGCAGGAGCAGGTGGAGGAGCAGGAGGCCTGCTACAGGGAACCAAGGCCAAACACATACAGTGGCCTGCCCTGGTAAGACCTTTGTTTTCTATTTATAAGCTGGACACAGTAGTAGAAACAGTCAGCCATATAGCCACGCTGCCTATGCTGTTACACATTCACAACAGTGTCTGGATCCTCTTCATCTAAATACAAAGCCCCAGGATCACTCTTCATCCTCACTGTGTTTTACAGTTATTTGTCTTTGTGCTCTTGGATATAAATGTTGCCACAATTAGCAGCTGTGTCTCTGGGTCTCCATCAGTTTTTAGACTCCTTTAGTCTCAGTGTGTACTGTTCTGCTAAGTGTCTGTTGACCACTTTTTTCCTTGTGGTGAGGGAGTTTGGTTGTCACGCTTTTCCAATTCTTCTCCTGGCTACATGAATGAATTATGTTGTTTTGTGAATAATTCCTCTGCAGCTGAGATCCTGAACTTTTTACCTCAAGTAGCACTTGAGTCAAAAAGTGCAGTGCAGTGCAGTGCTGCAGGAACCTTTCTGGGAACCCAAGAACCATTTACGAAACTTGAGTACCTATCGGGTTGAGTTTTCTGCACAGAGTGTCGCTGATTGGTCAATCGTAAACCTCTGCTACAACTTAATGTTTATGGACGTTAAAAAGTGATTAAATGTGATTAGACTTCCCAGTAGTCTAATTGAGTGAGATAAAGAGGAGTGTGTGCAAACGAGGGAGACCATGAGCAAACAAGCTAGAGCTAGAGGGCAGTGATGGAGAAAACAAAGCAAGTGAAGGAGAGAAACAAAACTTCATTTGCTATTTGCTTCATTGCACTGAAGCAGAAATGAATAATCCTCCAACAGTGAGCAGATAGTCTATAACGTTATATACACTATATACAAAGAACAATACATAACTGCTGTTTCCTTGTGTGTGGAAAGTGTGTCTCAAACAACACTGTCATTCTGTTATTGCTCTAACTTGAACTAATCATCACGATTCTTCAGATGTGGTGGAAGCGCAGCCAAGAATGTGTTGTAGAGGGGACTTTTAGTTCCTTGGGGTCCTTAGTTCCGGGATATATTTGGTCAAAAAGTGCTTTTAGTTACCTCATGTTACTTTGACCTCTCAAGTAGTAACACACCATCAGATACTAGATGTTGCCAGCTAAAGTTGAAGAAAGGCTTTCCATTTGATGTCTGGCAGTGGACTGTAAATGTGATCAGTAGTGAACAATAGTTAGAATTTCCTTGTTTCTGAGTTTTGGTGAAGTCCAATATTGATTTAGATAATAAATGATGTGATTTGAGGTTAATGTTGATTACACTTGGAGATAATGGTTATTATTATTATGTAGTGGTTATTCTATAGCAAACACCTGGTTTACTATAGGTGAAAGTTGCTTTGGGGGGCACCTGACTGAGGGCTGAATGTAGTGAAGTGACTGCTGGAGTAAAATAGCTGCTGAAGCACAGTTAAAATTTGTCTGCCAGGGGTTTTAATTGGAATGTCCCGCTCTGTTGTGTCTGTGTGTGTGTGTGTCATCATCAGCACTCTGAATCTGCTCTGTTTCTCTGTCATCACACACACACACGCTTTGATGTGGTGGCAGTGTGGCTGCTGTGGTGTTTTTGTTGTCATCTGTATGTCATAATGTTCCTCAGACACACTTGAGGAACGATGGCGATGTGTGGTGTGTAGACATGCTGCTGCTGAAGCAGTGTGGATGTGTGTTTGTCTGGCAGTGAACTCACTGAAATGTTTCCGTGTCTGCCCTGACTGAAGAATTTGGTTCATACATGTTTGACATTGATGCCATTGAGTTTGGGACTGTGTGCATGTATGTCTGCGTGCGTGTGCCTGACAGTGGCTGTGAGTGTGTGCATGGAAATGTGATTCACTGTTTTGATTATGTAATAGCAGAGTGCACAGCGCCATCTGGCACATGCATGGAAGATAAGAGTTCAAAGACTTACACACACACACACACACACACACACACACAGTTTTTTCCTGGTTGTTTTTCTCTCTGTCTGACTCCTCCTCCTATTTTTTTTTCACTCCTTCGTCATATCCCTACGCCTCTGCTGCTGTTGTCATAGCAACTACATCAAAATCTAGTTCAGACACACACAGGCACACACACACACACACACACAGCTGTAAGCCTCAAGAAGCAGTGAATCAGTTTTAAAAAGAAAATGTTCAGATATACGTTCAATTTTAGTTACTAACAATGAAATGATAAGTTTATTTCTCTTCTGTTAGATTTGTTGTTGCTTGAATGTGCTTTTCATTAAAAGCAGTGCCTTAAATCAAAAGATGGCTCAAAGAAAGTGTCTTCCTTCCACACACACTCACTCTGAAATACTAAAGCTTTATGCTGCTCTTCAGTTCTGCTACTGATGTCATTGGGAATTTGGGGTCAGTGAATTACTACTTCAATGAATTTATGTGCCCACAAATGTAATTGACTAACTGATCATATTAAAATGATATATTTTACTCAGACTAAGTACACTAAACATCATATCATGACAACAGTTAGGTTTACATTGTTTTTGATGATGAATGTGTAACCCCAAACCAACTTCATCTCAAACAGAACAAATAAAGGCTGGGTAAAAACATTGAGGTGGTCTGGAATTACTTGTGCTCCCCTAGCTCACATGGTAAATTCAGCATATTGTACATTTCCACAGCACTAATTCCATCAGTACAACAGCAGAGTCATGTCATACTCACCACTCTGCTGCTCTCACTCTCTCTCTTTTTTACAGAAAACTGTTTTCATTCACTATTTTCACTCACTGCCACTTTTTTTTTATCGCTGTTAAGCCACTGTCAGTGAAACTCAACACTTCCTACAGATTTTTTCACATTAAATGCCTGCATAGAAAGGAAGGGATCATGCCCTTTGAGTTACTGCAAGGCTTTTAATGAAACATCTATGCAGGAAATGTTGAATTGCATTGACGGTAGCTTAACAGCGATAGAAAACACAGCAAAGTGGTAGCAGCTAGAATGCTGTGCAAATACATTACATTATTCTTATATTATTATTATTATTATTTGTACATTATTCTGGATTTATCAAGACAACAGGTCAACATGGAGGGAGTTCTAATCAATAGCGAACAACATCAACAGCAAATTAAAACAGGAGCAGATTAGAAAACTGGAAGGCTTCTTACTAAAATATAATCAAGTATGCTTTAAAATGGGAAATTAGAAATTAAGAACTTTCTTTAATACAAAGCTGTTTCAAATAAAGGCATGGCTCTTTCTGTTGTTGAGGCACATAAATATGCAGCTGCTTTACAGTAGAAGCACACAGAGAAATTGCTGTTAGATACAGCGTTGCGTTCATAGCAGTAGTGAGCACTACACTCGTGGGAATTTGGTGAAATCTGATGAAAGGCATGAAGTAAGGAGGCACCAGTGGACAACTTTTACTGTGAAGCAAATGCAGCAAGAGTTAGAGTTTGCGTGAGCATTAGCTTAACATGGCCAAGGAGGAATTGACTTGATTCCAAAGAGAGCAGATCTGTGTGCTAAAGAAACACACGAATCAGCAGGTGCTACATTCTTCTTCTTCTCAGTTCAGTCAGAAAGAAACTGCATCTGAAAACGTGTCCTTATTTTAGATCGTTCACTTGCTCCTTAATTAAACTCTTGAGTTGAATGTTCGGAAAGTCTGATTTGCTTTCCGAAGCGTGCACAGGCTTTGAACACTGATGTTGATGATGATGACTGACACATTCACCTAGAAACAGAAACCTCCACAGCCAGACACACAGATTAGTCCTCCTCACAGGCCGAGCCAGATGATTGTTGCATATCTTAACCCCTGTGACCTACACACACACACACACACACACACACACACACACGTATAGTGTCTCTCTTTTTCTCTCTCTATTTTCTCAATTATTCATGGTTGTCATTGTTTTGCCTCAGTCTGTTTTTACTCTTTGTGTGTCTCTCTCTTTCTCACGTAGCCTACTCTTTTCACTCTGTCTTTTATTCTCCTTCATCTCGTGCTTTTTCTCAGTGTTGGTCTTTCTGAGGTCTGTAGACTTTTACGGACTAGTGTACATTGGTTATGTGCCAGAAAATATGTTTTTTTTTACTTCTGCACTAACGTGTTTGTATGAGCCTGTATGCTGCCTTTTTTGTCTTTTCTAATCCAACTTTTTACAAGGTTTTGATTGAACATACTGCTATTAGCAATACACCAATATGGTATTGCTGCATTTTTTATTATAGACATAGTTCAAATGTGCTATCCTCAAAAGCTCTGTCTTGAAGCATGACAATGATTATATATTGGTATTATGTACAGTTGTGCTTGAAAGTTTGTGAACCCTTCAGAATTTTCTATATTTCTGCATAAATTTGACCTAAAACTACATCAGATTTTCACACAAGTCCTAAAAGTAGATAAAGAGCCAAATCAAACAAATATTTATTGAGGAAAATGATCCAATATCACATATCTGTGAGTGGCAAAAGTATGTGAACCTTTAGGATTAGCCGATAATTTGAAGGTGAAATTAGAGTCAGGTGTTTTCAATCAATGGGATGACAATCAGGTGTGAGTGGGCGACCTGTTTTATTTAAAGAACAGGGATCTATCAAAGTCTGATCTTCACAATACATGTTTGTGGAAGTGTATCATGGCACAAACAAAGGAGATTTCTGAGGACCTCAGAAGAAGAGTTGTTGATGCTCATCAGGCTGGAAAAGGTTACAAAACCATCTCTAAAGGGTTTGGACTCCACCAATCCACAGTCAGACAGATTATGTACAAATGGAGGAAATTCAAGACCATTATTACCCTCCCCAGGAGTGGTCGACCAACAAAGATCACGCCAAGAGCAAGGCGTATAATAGTCCGCGAGGTCACAAAGGAACCCAAGGTAACCTCTAAGCAACTAAAGGCCTTTCTCACATTAGCTAATGTTAATGTTCATGAGTCCACCATCAGGAGGACACTGAACAACAATGGTGTGCATGGCAGGATTACAAGTAGAAAGCCGCTGCTCTCCAAAAAGAACATTGCTGCTCGTCTGCAGTTTGCTAAAGATCACCTGGACAAGCCAGAAGGCTATTGGAACAATGTTTTGTGGACAGATGAGACCAAAATAGAGCTTTTTGGTTTAAATGAGAAGTGTTATGTTTGGAGAAAGGAAAACACTGCATTCCAGCATAAAAACCTCATACCATCTGTGAAACACGGTGGTGGTAGTATCATGGTTTGGGCCTGTTTTGCTGCATCTGGGCCAGGACGGCTTGTCATCATTGATGGAACAATGAATTCTGAATTATACCAGCAAATTCTAAAGGAAAATGTCAGGACATCTGTCCATGAGCTGAATCTCAAGAGAACGTGGGTCATGCAGCAAGACAACGACCCTAAGCACACAAGTCATTCTCCCAAAGAATGGTTAAAGAAGAATAAAGTTAAAGTTTTGGAATGGCCAAGTCAAAGTCCTGACCTTAATCCAATAGAAATGTTGTGGAAGGACCTGAAGCGAGCAGTTCATGGGAGGAAGCCCACCAACATAATAGAGTTGAAGCTGTTTTGTACCGAGGAATGGGCTAAAATTCCTCCAAGCCGATGTGCAGGACTAATCAACAATTACCGGAAACGTTTAGATGCAGTTATTGCTGCACAAGGGGGTCATACCAGATACTGAAAGCAAAGGTTCACATACTTTTGCCACTCACAGATATGTGATATTGGATCATTTTCCTCAATAAATAAATGACCAAGTCTAATATTTTTGACTCATTTGTTTGATTTGGTTCTCTTTATCTACTTTTAGGTCAAATTTATGCAGAAATATAGAAAATTCTGAAGGGTTCACAAACTTTCAAGCACCACTGTAGTATAAACAGTACCAGTCCTAAACCCAAAGGAGCAGTAGTAAGAGTATTAATAGAACAGTGACAGCTGCAGCAGTAGTTGCTGTAGGTGGAGCAGCAGGAGGATGCAGTAATCTGATAAGCAGTATTGGAACTGGAAAAGATCCAGATGAAGTACAGTATCAGCTACAGGTTGATCTCCAGTCTATTTCTGAATATACTCATAGTTCATTCATGCAGACAGAAGCTAAAAAGGTATTCTAAACAAGTGGCTGTCAGTCATGCCTGCAGTGTGGAATTACATTTAACTACATTCTTACTTGTAGCTTCTATTAACAAAGAAAGTGTTCTGAGGGATGAAAGCAGCAGAGCTCATTCCAGTACCACTCATTTAATATCTCAGCTCAAACCGCGGACAGGTGTGTCAAAGTGCTATCACATATAGACAGACAACCATTCACACTTACAGACACATTAGTCTCCAATTACCTTGCATTAACTTGTTTTCCTTGTCACTCCTACTCTGCTTCCAGACAAACAGCCACAGGGTCCTGGCAGAGCTGTTCCTGACTGAATGCCTGGCACATGTTGATACACTGTTAAAACTGACCCATTAGTGATGGGCTGATCACACACACACTTATTCACACAAACACACACACAGACGCACACACTACAGTGAAGACAGATATGGAGGTGAATGGACTGAAAGGTGCAGACAACATGACTGGGATTTATGATCTCAAAGAGAGAGATCAAAGTTTGATTTGATGTTGGGATAGACGGTTAATTCATAAACCCTTATCACCATCAATGAATTGCTTGCTTGTAATACCTGATGACAGGTGTGAAGAGAAGTAAATGGTGTGCAGGTTAAATTAAATCTTAGCTGTTGCTGTCTTCTCAGAAAGTGTTTTTCACTTGCTTGTGTTTCATGCGTCTGAAGGATGAACTACTTCCATTTGAACTTTCATTTGAACTACCACAGCCATGTGCACAGGTTGCATACCGGCTCATGTTTTACACACACTTGACACAAGTAGCTGTGACCCAAAGCATCATTTACGTGTTCCCATCTACATGTATAAATACTTGATTTTAAACCCCTTGGGACACAAAATTTGACTATTTCACAGTCCAGTATGCAGCTGTTCCCTCTATATTGTCCTAAAAAATATTTAGTTTTCCAGAGTACTATATGAGAAGGACAAATTGTTTGATGATTAAATGTTGTTGGGCTGTTGAAAATTGTGCATTCCACCCATTTCACATCCATCACCCAATTAACCCTTTCTGGTTGGCTGAGGACCATTGCTCTACATTTACCCTTTGACCAGCCAATGTGTATATGCTTTCCAGGTGGAAGATACTCTGTATCTTACTTACTAATCTACCACCCATTGAGCTTATGTTTCTTGTTTTGATGGTGTTTTGGACTAAAGATAACCCTTTAGGATGATACACTTGGAAGCTGTCTACTCCCTGAAAACCAAACACGCATGAATTCATGTCTGAAAAATGCAACATGCGTAGACCTGGACAGAAAGGTCACACATGTTTCACACAAGATCCTATGTGCTGCTTATGAGCTGCATCCTGTACAGACATGGTGTTAGAGCATGGTTTTTCTTTGGGATGATTGCTGTTTCATGAACTCTCCCATCTACACAAAAGACAACAATGAATCATTTCAATGTATGTCAATATATTGCAGCTTCAGTTCCATCCTGACTTAGGTGTGTATTTGTGTGAAGGCGGTGTTTTATTCTGTATGTGTGTGTGCATGTTCAAGCATGTGTTTATCAGTGTTTGTATGTGTGCACATGTATGAGGTGTGTTCCTCTGTGAGTGTTGGTGTAATGACAGGTGGTGTCAGCTGATCTAGGCTGCAGTGTTATTCATCTCTCCTGTAGGATAACCTTAGCTCTGTTTGCTAATGGAAACTGCCCATTTCATCATACACACACAAACACACACACACATACACACACACGTTTTTTCAGACTACATTCATCTGTTAAAGTATGTCAGTGCAGCTGTGTGTGTGTGTGTGTGTGTGTGTGCAGCTGTCCTCTGTGCTGATGCAGGCATCTTTTAAGAGAGAGAGAGAGAGGATTGGCAGTCAATGAGAAGTGTTGTGTAAATTAGAGTCCTAGTATAGTCGTATGTTTGCATGCATGCTGATGTATAGGGTGTGTGTGTGCTTTAATAGCAGCAGTCATTCGAGACAGGACCCGCCTCAGGCTGCGTGTTTGGGTTGGGTCTGTGTTGTAAAGTTCCCAGTGACACCCCCCACCCTCCCCCCAACACACACACACACACACACACACACACACACACACACACACACACACACATACATCTGGTTTTATTTAGTCTCTGTTTTTCTATGGTTTTGTGTTGCCTTTCCACTGGTTTCCCATAGATACAGCTGAACAACAGTGACTGCATGTTCTCTGTTCCCCAATAAAGTTCAACATACTGTATATAATTGGGTGTCATGGTTTTATGCACAATCATTTATAGTAAGTAAAGTCAGTAAGTTCAGGTGGCTGGCTATTTGGCTGTTGTCTAGTTAGTTAGTAAGTTTATTCATTTATTATCCTTTTGGAAATTCCCTTTGTGTCTCTGACAACCATCAGACAAATACAACCACAACTAAAGACATTATAGTTAAAGACAGACATCAAACAGTATTGTCAGTTGCTCCTGAAGAAAACTAGCCTTCTCAAAACTCAGAATGAAAAGAAATGTGATGTAAAAGCCTGGTTTGTTGGGTTGTGTATACTGGTGTAAATTGAAATAACATTAATATGAGGAGAATGGCTGGCCTGGCAATGAAACAAATACAGATTGTGTTGACTCTTTTGCTATCTGCCAGTTAAGACCTATGCTGACTGGTCCCAGCACAAAATAGCTTGAGGGATAATTGTCTCCAACAACCCTGAGGTTCTACTGACATAGTAAAGGTATTGCATGTTAGCTAAAATGTGTTGACACACATTTCTGTAAAATGTAGATTGTCCTATTTTACTTTTAAAGTTTGAAATCCAGCACAAAGTTAAAATAATGAGTTAGGTCAGAAAGTATCAGATCAATCTCTAAGGACAAAGAATCTGGCCAAGCATTCAGTGAGCGTTAACAGAGAGGAACTGCTCAAAAAGTACAGACCTTTGACACTCAAACACAGATTTTGTGAACTGAAAATAGTCCACTTTTGCCATTTTAACTACCTGTAAATTAGATATTGGTGATAAGTACTGATCATCATAAATCTATACCAGTCAAATGATGCAGCTACCCAGAGGTTACCAAACACACTATGTGGTTGTATGTGTGTGGTTGCTTTCTGCTGAGTCCAGAGAAAACTAACCATAAACTGACATTAGTGTGTGTGTGTGTGTGTGTGTGTACACGGTAACACACCAGGCAAGCATGTCAACTCATGTTTTTGGGCTTACGTTTACTACACATACACGTCACATGATAATACACCCACTCACAGTCTGCACAGTCTTCAGACACAGATGCATGCACAGAAATATGAACATACACATGCTGAAACACCTGGACAACACACACACACACAGCCTGTCTGACTGTCACTGCCCTGCTTTCCTCTCATATTGTTTTTGTTCACAGAGAGGATGTGCTCACTCCTCCCCATTCACTTCACTGTGTGTGTGTGTGTGTGTGTGTGTGTGTGTGTGTGTGTGTGTGTGTGTGTGTGTGTGTTTAAGAGAGAAAATGGCTGATAAACCAAATTTAGCAAGAACCATATATGGATACAGCTGTAGTGTTTCCGCTACATTCACTCACTGGTGGCTGGCCACACCTGAATTTGCAGCACTGTGGTAACCCCCTGTGTGTAATACAGCCTTACTCAGTCATTATTTGCAGAAGTCATTCAACACACACTGTGCTACTACATTGTCTGTGAACCACACCGACAGTCCAGGGAGACTAACAAAAGTGTATATATCTATATCTATAGATCGATAGATATAGATAGATTAACTACAACACAACCTATGCTACTATCAAGTGTAAAGTCTGAGTTGAAAAGCTGAACTGGAATAAATGGTGTAATTTCTTTGTACTAAATATTGCATGTTCATGACTCAAAATGAATGTGGTATGACAGTTTGATGTAAAATAACAGCAGACTGAAACTTACACAGGGAATTTTTAAGTTCTCTTTTGGGTCGAGAAGAATTCAATATGCAATATCAATTACACAACAAAATATTACAACAGTTAAAGACGTCCCATTTACATCACTGCCATATGAGATTGTGAGAAAGAGGAAATGGAGAGTGAAGAGATGAAAAGAGGCAACACCAAATCCTACCTCACTAAACACCTTATCAGTCCCTTGGCAGACAGGAAACCCACAGCAGACTCATTTCACACACACACACACACACACAGTTGTGTTTCCATCACTTCAGAGGACATTACATTGACTTACATTCATTTCCTGGAGACTTACCCTAACCATAACCACCCTAAAACCAAGTCTTCATCTAAAATTTAGACTCGGCCTCTGTCCCATTCTCTCTCTGTCTCCGCTCTCACCACTCTATTCTCCTCGGCAGTCTGTGTGTGACATGTGGCCTGTGATGACACATCTTCCTCCTACACACACACACACACACACACACACACACCCATTACACCTTTTATGTGAGGACAGCTGCCAGCATACAGGATGTGATGTAACATTCTGATATAAAATAGGTCTCTAGTGTATGTGCTATGGTAGTAAATACAACCAATTCGGATCATGTAATATTGGTAATTATGTGAAGCAGGCTGCATTTAGTTTAGTGTTAAATGCAGAAAGCCAAGTTACCTGTACATTTTACAGTGGTAAAATGAAAGTGTATGTGATTCTAATATAGAATTACAGACAGGAAGCACAGTCCTTCCATCTTTAATTCCCACTGGAGCTGCTGGAACAACAGCAGTTAGTAATCACTGACAGGCTGACTAACTTGATTGTTAATGAATTGTCAAGTTAGGTTTTTAGATTTTCATTGGCATACAGGGTTACATTTTGACATTTCAAACAATATTTAATTTTTATGCCATGGCAGCATTCTCTTCTCTCTCCCTGTTGTTTAATCAATCACTGGCAGCCTGTGCCTGCTGTTGGTGTTCTGATTCATCTGCATGGCTCTGCTCTGACCTGGGATCAGATCTCATCTGTGTGTGTGTGCGTGCGTGCGTGTGTGTGCGGGCGGTTGCATCTCTGATCCAGATATTACCTCATCTCTCTCTCTCCCAGGGAGCGTTGAGTACTGTGTGAACTCATTAAAGACACTCACTGCAGACTCCCAACGGAAGACACAAAGTGAATTCCAGTGACCAGATGACACCCAAGGGGGGGGGGTATAATAAAACATACTCGGGTCTTAATGCAGATGTTCATTATGATCTTTCATATGACATTTCTGCTGTCAGTTGCTGTAAATTCTGCAAACTTGGGTATATATGGTTTGTCTTTAGCATTATTGGTACTTGACTTGGCCAATCTGTGAGGGGCTTTTAAAGGAAACACATCTTGGCATCTTTTTCAGTCTTAGGGATTCACTGCATAACTTTGGTGTAATTGTAAATTGAATATCTTTGGGTTCTGGGTTGTTTGTTGGACAGAGGAGACAATTTGAAGATGTCACCTTGGGATTTAGGAAATTGTGATAGACATTTTTTTTTTTTGGTAGTTCCAGCCCTTATGTTAATTATGGAGACCCTATCTTTTTTTAGGACTGTACTGTTGATCCCCATTCTACTGTCCGTAAGAAGAACTGCATCTTAAACAGCACATCTGCAGTTTCTTTTATACATAAGGTGGCCACTTTGTACTGTATACACATGTTTGTATTTGTTTGTAAATGTGGTTTGATTGTGTGCAACTCAACAACCTTTGTCCTAATCTCAGCTGAGATCTCACAGACAGGAAAGATGTTGGGTGTAAGGCAGGAATATTCGAGAAATGAATTGTCAAATGAATTGATGTAAACAGTTGTTACTTTCAGCCCCATTTGAGGCTATGTCAATGTGTGAACTATTCCACCTCTTAAGCTAGCTTGCCCAAAAACAGACATCTGCTTATTTTACCAATAGAATGTACAGAACATTGACTATATCACTATAGTTCTATCTTGGTGTTGCCCACCTCTACATCCGTGTATTGCCCATTGGAAACCCTGTATGTTAGAATGCAAAGGTCATCCCTGCTGTAACTGGAGACAGGCTGCTGAACTAACAGACAGGCCACATGATAGTGTGTCTGTCTGCCACCTCTGTAGCAAAGGCAAGTGATGCAGAGCCAGCATTAAAACTAATGGGACACACACACACACACACACTTTCATGCTGCGTTCTGGCTGAGTGCCCGTGTGCTGCTACACACCAACATTATCTGGCAGAGCTCTCCTCTGTCCTAATTTCAGAGAGAGAGAGATACAGACAGGGAGAGAGAGAAGCTATAATTACACAGATCTTATTTATGTTGAGAACTGAAGGTTATATCTTGAGTGTGTGGGTGTGTTGTATTTTTTAGAAATTAATTCCTGAGGTTTTATCTGTAGCTGCTGCCAGCACAGAGGATTTGATGCAAGTATCCCTGAAGAGATGCTATAAATATCTTCCCAAAACAGCCCTCCCAGTCCTGATGATGTGCGATTCATAGGCTTGTATTATTTGTCTCTGTTCTCTAGTTTCTACTCATTTTCCACAGAGAATCATAGGAAACTTACTGCTGAGATAAAGTGAAGGGGTTCCTGTTGGTCAGATGGCTTTCTAACAGCAACATTGTTATTCAATTCTGATAAATGTACTGTACATTGATCAGATGGCAGGCAAAATAGCAGGTATGCAGGATTCAGTGTTGCAGTTATATTGAAGACATAAAGACAGCAGCCTGGTTAATGTCTGCAGACATTTTGAAATGATCTATAACTGTATAAGTATCCACTCATGTCTACAATCAGATATACACATATTGACAGCTTCACACACAGAAGCCCAGTGCTGTCTGATGAATTCCGTGTGCTCAGGCTGACCTCTGTGAGATGCAGAGGGAGGAAATGACAGAACAGAATGTGTCCACTTAACAAAAAGATTATTTTAATATTATTTTGTTATGAATGTGGTGAAGCCACACTCACCCACAGCAACTTATATTCCAGTTTGATACATCTTGACTGCTACACATTCAATATTTTTGACCATCCATCTATTTTTAAAGGTTACAGCTGCTCAAGTGCTCCATTGTCACCTTTCTTAGGTAATAACCATGTTTAGAATGGTAAACATGGCAGATAGCAAGTACTCACATTCACTTGTGGGAGGAGACTGGAGCACCTGGAGAAGCATGGTCGGGGAGAACTTGCAGACTCCACACAGAAAGGCCTCAGCTGGCTGGTCTGAACCCAGAACCTTCTTGCTGGGAGGCAAGAACCACTAACCACTGCATCACCATGCCGAGCTGGTAATATTATAGCAAAGTCTTGGTATGCTGATATGTGTCAGTCTTAGTCATCCTTCTTACCTGCATGTGAGCTTCACTCTTCACACAACACTTAATATTTTCAGCTTTATGTTCTCTGTATGATCTGTATGAACGACTTGGAGCCCCCAAACCTCAGCACAGTGACCATACCTTTGCTTTAAACAGCTTTTCCAATGCATTGTATTTCTTGAATATAAAGGTGCCATGCATATACAATGACTTTTAGCCAGTGCATTTTTCTGTTAATAACAAAACAAGTATTTGGTTTGTTGTATTGTGTCATCACACCAAAAATGAGATCTGCACTGATTTATTTCTAGAAAAAAGTTCAAATTCAATGCTATTTGTCTTTGAGTAATGTTGAGAACTGTATTTTTGAGCTTAGCTTACAAGGGGCAGACTCTTCCACCATATTACTGACAGCCAAAAGTTAGTAATTGTGCAAAGGAAAAGGCCAACTCATAGTTGAATTTGACGTGCAGTTGACCTGCTTGAGAACCCTGTGGGAATGTGTAGTAGTCAAGATGTATCAAACTGCATCATTGGAACTATGGAGCCAGGACAGTGACAGTAATAATTGGCATCGACAAGAAAATTTGGCTTTGAAAACAAAACCTGAACTGAAGAAGGAAACATTGACATTGAAACATTTGTATTGGAAAAACTTGTATTGGCACTGAAACAGGTTTCACTGAAAAATAAAAGATAGGAATTAAAAAGAAAATCATTTTATTTTGATATTTTTTGCATTCTGATGTGTTTTTCAATGACAATGTTCAGATTTTTTCTTCATGTCACTTTTTTCAGTGACAGTTTCTTTTTTACGATGTCAGTTTTTTTCAGCATCAGTAGGTGTTTTGGCGTGTAGAGGAGGGGTTTGAGGGGAGGGGCAAGGAGAGTGTGATTTGCATATAATCTTCATAAGGAGAAAACGTCACACTTCACTGTTCCTGAACCAGCAGTCCTCTCGTCCTCTCTGAAGCCTCTGGCATCACCGCAAACCTACGGCGATGGCCTCACGAGTTCACCTCTCTGCCGTTGTTTGCTCACATAGAACTGAGCTGGGTTCAATATAATACATATATTAGTAATAAACTGAAAATGACTTAACTTGAAATAACTTGAGAATGCTATTACATTGCTATTATAATCATGCCATCATGGCAGATCCCTGCAATGTCACCCATCTCCCACATGTTCCAACTCGGCTCAATCTGTATGTCCATCTGTCTACAGGTTTTAAATTGTAGCATTATCAGTGTGTACATGTTCCACAGTGCGCAGTGTGGGAACTACCCATTACATTTGTAAATGTGCTAACAACCAAATACATTAGTCTCCCAGGTGCCACTCAAAAAGCCTTTATTTAAAGAACTGATATGAGCCCTCACACACCTGAAGGTGTCAGTATGTAAGGGCAGATATACTCCAGAGTGGACATGGACAGCCAATGCGCTTGTGCTTCTCTTTATACACTGACTATCTGCATAGGTGGAGGTATTTACACGTGCAGAACCTGGCAAACATGGGCAGATGAAATTTCCATTTTCAGGTGAAGTTGACATTTTAACAATTGTTCTGCATTTTCTTAGCTTAAAACTTCAGATGTTTAGAACTGACAGTTTACATTGGCCAAAAAACAAAAAAAAGATAAAATCTTAACATAGTGCTTGATGAATTTCCATACTGAATCATCCCCATTGTTACTTCTTTTTTCAGCATATGAGCTTTGACATACTTGAAACATAAAGGTTGCACAAGTAACCTCTTCATTTCACCTAGTCTTTTCAGGGCTGGTCTGACCTGTCTGTAGTTTTCATAAGAAAGAAGCATTTTGAAATGAATTGTCATTTTGAACATTATTGAACACTATTTGAACACTAATTTGAATAGTAAGTTATGTCCACTTTGGGCACCCCAGAGAAAATTGGTGGACAAAAGGGGAACAAAGAAAACTGAGATGGATTGATAGAGGAGAGGTAAAGAGAAAGTCAGTGATATAGAAGAAAATAGAGTGAGAGTGTCATATCTTTGTTTGACTTTTCTTTCCTGGCTGCAGACTGCTCAAGTCCTGCTACGTTACCTAGCAACAATGGCCCACTTTGTAAAATGAAATACAGAGCACACACACACACACACACACACACACACACACACACACACACAAATAGATGTCAGCAGGCATCTTAATATCTGGTCACTGTACTGGCTGTGTGTGTGTGTGCGCGCCATCACATGCAGCTCTCTCCTTTGAAAGCTGCCCCTCTAAACTGTTTCATGGGCATGTTAGCCAGCCAGAAAGTAAACCAGTCAACTGTGTGAGATGTAGTTTTGGTGGAAATTGGGTCAATAAAAAATGTCCCCCCCCCCCCGAGCAGATGGAGCTGGTCTAGTGTAATCTCCTGCCTCCTGTGGATCTGTGTGTGCATGTGTAATTATAGCTTACCTTTATGACAGTGAGGGCTGCTGAAAAACCATTTGTCTCCCTGCACAGAAGCAAGTTCAGGCCTCTCACTCACTCACAGGAGGTGTTTCTGTCCTCCTTTTACAGTCATTTAGTTCAGACTTCTTTAAGGCCTCCATTTTTTTATGCCAGATTGAAGAGATGGAGACTGATATGGAGAGTGTTTCATCCTTGTCTTACATTCCTCCCTCTACCACTGCACACATGTGTTCTACACAGCTGTTTGCTGAAACAGTCAAAGTGGTTCCCATTTTGTTATATGTATGATTGTTTGTGAGTGATACAGGATTTAATAGCAGGTGTGTGTGTGTCTGTGTGTGAATGACTGTAGCTTTAATCCTGCATCAGTGTGGCAGATGGACTGAGGATAGGTGTGTGTGTATGTGTGTGTGTGTGTGTACTGTTACAGTAGCAGAGTGTAAATGTGCTGAGCGATGAACAGATTAATCAGAGCTGGTTTGTGGTCAGCTGATGAGTTCAAAGGTGATGTTTTAGTGCGTGCGTGCGTCTGTGTCGGGGTTCAGCAGCAGGGCAGCCAGCTCTATTTAAAGCCAATCATCTAAATCCGTGTCTTACCTTTTTCTCTTTGCTCATTATTATTAGGTATTGAATACTGTGTGTTAAGGCCAATAGTTGATTTTGTCAAAGAAAACTTCCTGACAGTAACGGTCACATTTGTCACACACGAGTCATCTCACTGTTTCCCAAAAAGAGTGGCTACATTGGCAAGACCTAAAAATGTGAGCATTGTCCACCAGTGCTGATCCCCAGTCCCTCCAGCAGGACTACTGGGACCTCAGTTAGTCCTGCTGGAGGGACTAGTTAGTTGGATTTCTGCTTAGGACTGTTTATCTCTTTTTCCAGTGTTGCCTCAAATCATTTGTTGAGCTTGTGTGTATTGAGGTGATGCCTTATAACTTGCCTATAATCCCTTTCACTACTGTAAGCATCAATACATATTTAAGTAATTATTGATGACTTCTCTGGATTGGGACCTCTGATCTCTTTTTTTAAAAAAAAGGGGGGGTCAGAGATTTGACTGGCACAAATTCTAGAAATTCCCAAATTCCCAATTAGATAGGATTCTACAGAAGGAGGCCCACTGCCTATATCAGTGATCATTTAATAGTGGTGTGAAGTGTGAATTATAAGCTGGACAGTTAAGTAGTTTAGTTTAGTAGTGACATCACTTATCTTAAAAAGTATTTCCGTGAGTTTGATGTCTTCATGTGTCCTCGTATGAATGATGACCTTCCTGGATGTTACTGTGAGTACATAATCAAGTTCAGTCTGTTGCTGAAATTTCCTCAGATTACATAGAATAGGACAAATGACCATTTCTCTAACTCCTTAACTCATAAGGCATGCTAGGTCAGTATTAGTTCTTTCAGACTCTCTCAGAGGAAGTGTGCTGAAGGTGTGACTGAGGCTAAGAATACTCACTACGTACCTCCTACGTACCACTCCAGTGTGACATCATTGTTTTGACACTTCAGACATTCTGTAATTCTAGAATATGACAACACTATGTCCCTGGATGTTCTACAGATACAAGGACAAACACAGGTGGACAGGATCTGATCTGTGGTATGTTAGCTCATCAAAATCAGCAGCAGTCAAACTAACAGAAATTCTCTCTTGTCTGATGAGTGCTAGAACTAGTATGTAGAAGGTCACACATGCAACTGCACTCAAGGAAGCAGCAAAAAACCACAACATTCATTCCCAGATTCATCACGACAACTATGCTATTCTAAATGAAGTGATTCACCAATCTGATGTACTGGATCTGGAACTGCACTCATATTTAGCTTATAAAGTGGATTAGGTATCAGCCAGACAGGAAACAAATACCGACCATAAACAGTAACAAACATGGAGATTGTTATCAAGGATTATAACCTGCATTAATTGATTTTGCCACGTTTGAAGTTGTTATGGCTAACAGTTACCTATTTCCACATCCAACAGACACAGCAGCATTAGCATTCGTTTGGAGTGGTGTTTGTGTCCACATGATGTATATAAGTCCAGTATCCCCTCTCTTTTAGCTCTGTTTTTGGTCTCAACCAACTCCTGAGGGAAATATCCGGCTCTTTAGCTGCTAAATGGTCCACTATATTCACCAGCTAGTCTCTAAATGAGTCTGTCTGCTGTTTGCTGCTGAACAGGTAGTGGACAGTGGCTTTATCAGAGCTGTTTCTCTGAAAACGGCTGCTGCTGCTGCTGCTACTGGAGGCCAGGTTGATGAGAGCGCTGAGAGTGAACCAAAACAGTGAAGTTGGCTGGAAAACCAAAACAATGAGCTGAAAGCCGAGGGGAACTGCAGATTTGGTGATAACTCTCTGTGGGTTCATCACTATGGGTGACCCCTTTCACATCACACAGTCATTTGATCCATGTTAATATAAAAATATTGATTACCGCAGTTTCTTAGTCCTGTCATTATCAAATAACACAATTGTATAAACCTACTAGATCAATATAATGAATCAGTTTCACACAGTGAGCTTTATATGTGTTCCTCTACGATGGACAATGGACATTACTGGACAGTACAGAGACAGAGGGCAATTAAGCTCCACCCACGCTGCAGTGGAAAACAATTCATCACTCTCCACTGACTTTGTATCGCGTGAAGGTGCCTCCTTGTCACTTGGGTCTGTTAGCAAATAACAGAAACATGCCTAAAAGCTGCTGTGTGGTGGCATGCACTGCCAACAGGGTAAAGAACCTAGAACTAAGTTTTTATAAGCTGTCAAACCCAAATTTGACTGGCACTTTTAAGAAGACCAAAGTGGATCCAGACATGAAGCATCAGCAGGAAGAATGGGAACACTGTGGGATCCTGACACTCAGTATGCCTATGTGTGCAGCAAGCATTTTGTCACTGGTCAGTCAAATATCCAGATGTCAGTTTTAGGCTAACTATATTGCTGTAAGTTAAGCTAAAGCATTTTGACAGTATGCAACTTGTGTTGTGGAATGTGGCTAAATCAGAAAGCTATGCAGTATTATGTTTGCAAGTGCCTTAGCTAACTACAGTAACTTAGCTTGAGAAGGGACACTGAGATAGAGCGTCAATATTGAGTTTGTCCTCTCTGGTAGACGTAGGGTGCTAAAATAAATCTCTGACATGCTGAAATCTAATGTTTTTAGCTAGCTTCAAACATGTTGTTAGTGTTTCAGCCCTTGGTTGCATATTGTGGCGCTAATTGTTTTCCCCTCCAGTGAAATGAAATATAGTTTATAAATATATAAATCATGCATGTTAACACCAGGTGGAAATGAGGTCTGAGAGTGGAAACGATGGTTTATTGTATTCAGCTCTGCTTGAGCAGTTTTTGCCCAGCCAGTTGTGTGAAGATGACTTTAAATTGAGTTAGAGTCAGTTAATAAGAACTACTTCAATATTTTTTGTTGTCTTAATACAGAGATAATAGTACAAGTGTTAGGAATATGTGTCTAAGGAAAAGACTGTCAATAAAGCATGGGGGGCCGGAGTGGGAGTGAGACACGTTGATATAGAGAGAGCTGAGAGGCAGGGAGGGAGAGGAAGTGAAAGAGAAAGCAAGTCAGAGCATGAGAGAGCGAGCCTGCGTCACAGAGAGTGTGTGTCGGCCGGCCCTACCTCCGTCCGTCCCTCCCTCTCTCTCCTCTCTCTCCCTCCTTGCGTCAGCAGCAGTTAAAATGTCGGCTGTGTAGCTCGTCCTCTGCTCTGCTTTCTCTCCCTCTTGGCCATCTGTCTTTTCTTACCACAAGAAGAAACCACACTCTTGCTTTCTCTCTCTCTCTCTCTGTCCATTCTTTTCTTTCTTCCTGCCTCTCCCCTGCTCGCTGGATCAAAGCTACTTCTGTCAAGTGTTTTTTTGTCAGAGCCGTTGCTTGGAGACGGAGGAGCAAGGTAATGTTCCAGTTTTATATCCTCAGCTGGTTCTGTTTTTCATGTAAAACCGGAGTTGAGTTTGATTTGATCCGTGAGACTTAATGGAATGGATTGAAGTAACAAACTGCCTGGGAACTGTGGACATTTCTCAGAATAGAATGTATGGTCACTCTAATCTGTTCAGTCCTAGATGTCGACATGTATGTGTGTTTCTATGTGTATGTGTAGTGGAGTGTGTAGCCTGTAACAGTCTCTGAAGGTGCTGTTAGCATTGTAATCCAGCTGCTTCTTCTGTGCCTCCGTACTACATACGTACTACTAGAAATGACATCTTCACTACAGCTTTGTCCAGTTCTAGCTTGTAATAATTTGTAGTGTTTGTTGTAGAGCAGATGGTGTCATTAGAGCTATTCCAGAAAAAATCTAATACTATTTGATTAACACAAAAAGACCTCAAACTGTTTAGTCATTTGTTTTTCCCAACATTAATCCGTGCTATGTTTAGTTCTTTCCCTCACATGTATTTTTCTGTGATCGAGATTTTTCCCGTTACCCTGTCCTACATCACTGACAGCAGCAACAAATCCTCCTCAAACTCTCTTCTAGAATCACTAGCCCACACTGCACTTTTGAGTGTGTTTTGATGCGTAGGAGGATCTATCCATCTTCTATCTTTCTGTCTGAGTAAATCATTTCATGTGTGTTTGCAGAGTGTCTGATCAATCATTCAGGATATTGCTCAGGCCTAACCATGGCTCACAGTGATGATGACTATTTCTGGTTCTCTGGTAGTTATAATTTACAGTATCTGTTGGCTTTTTCATCATGATTCTATCAGCTTTGAGAAGTCATAGACAAATCCATCATGTGACTTGTGCACCTACATATTTTGTGTAGCACCAGATGTACAACTTAATCCTGCACCCACGCTTAATACAGACTCTAAATGGACACTCCACTATTTGACTTCTGAAAATCTGCGTACTTGTTGTCACAAGCAGTACTACTCAGCCTGTGAAAACAGTTGTGTGATGTCTCCTGTAGCTCTGGAGGACCTTTGTCCTGATGATGTGTTCATAGTTTTCTGGGATTGGGCTGGAGACTTATTATATTTAATGGAAAGTCTGACTACCAACTGTGGGCTTGGACTGTAAAAGATGTGGCCGTGTATAGAGAGGGTCTAATGAAAGACACCATTTAGTTGCATTATGGGAAGTGTAGGATCCTGTGTTTTTGGAGTTTGACCCATAGTAGGACCTACAGTCAGGATATCTCAGCCTCTTCTGCTTCAATTTTGACCATTCATTATTTTTAAAAATCTGTGTCTTGCAAGTCCCCCAACTTTATGGAAGTGCCTTAACAATAGTTATTGGAAACACACACTGATTTGTATTTTATTTTGAATTTACTTGTGCAACATTTGTATGGAAACATAACTTCTTTATCACACTGTGTGGAAAAGCTGTTCAACCTTTTCAGCAAGGATATATTTGGATGTGTGTGTCCAGATGACATTTCACACCCCTAGAGTCTAAAACTCAAAAGATCATTTCTCATACGCCAAAGTAATAATTACTGTAAAAATAAGTACAGCAGCAATTTGACTGGTTATGTGTTAATGCATGTGCACAGACAAAATGAAAGTAACACAAATAAAATCACAAACTAAAGGAAAACAGAAAACAGTAAGCGAAAATAGACAAATTACCCAACTAACTCACCTTTATAATATGTTTCATCTCAATGACCAGTGTGTGTCAGCTTACTGTATCTGTCATTTAGATTCTTTGTGACCTCACTTCCTCTATCTCTCTTGATGCACTTTGTGTTTGGCAGAATGATGTCATGACTCTCTAGAAGGTTCCCCTCACACATTAAATAATTCGAATCATCAAATCACTGATACACTTGCAGTCATAATTTGACCTACATTTTTAGTAGCATTTTCATTTGGGATGAAGTTGAAAATGAAGGTCTGCCCCTTTGTAGGGCTGTGTTATATAGGTTGTCACCCAGTGCTGTTACTGTTGAGCTGCCAGCTGTAGTAGCTGTTTGGAATAGAACTCCAGATGCTGGCTGGTTCCCTGTAGACTAACAAAAGGGTGTCGGAGTTGCACCGAGGAAAAGCACTCAGCCACCTGTTTGATAGAGGGCCTATCAGAGGCAGAAATATGATTTGTATTCATCTTGCTGTGACCTGTCATTCATCCCTTATATACTGCTATACTTATAGCTGTAGTGCCATGGTAAAAAGGTTGGTTGGTTGTGTTTAATTGATTAATAGTTAATAATGAGTTAGTTATAACTGAATGAATTAACTTAGTTTGCTGACATTAACAAATAACTGACATTTATAGAGCTTTTTGGAAGTATTGAATTTAATCAAATGAAATGGGTCCAGAGTGATTTCCATTTTGACCACTAGTTCCATCGACCTAGCCAGCCTATCAGGTCATTTTGTTTGGACAGTAAGCGAAGGACAATAGTTTCTAGAGCTTGTGTGTGTGTGTGTGTGTGTGTGTGTGAGAGAGAGAGAGAGAGAGAGAGAGAGAGAGAGCAGCCCTGTTTTGACAACTTTGATCTTTTACCATCAAAGCAATAAGCAGATTAGAACACAGCCTGTATGTGTGAGCAACCTGCAGGTTCCTTGCAGTCCGAGCTGGGAACACCACATAGTTCCCAATTGTAATGGAGATGCCTTCCCTGAAAGGAAGAGTAGCTTTGTCATGTTGAGGTTGAGCTTCAGGTGGTGTGCAGACATCCACTGAGAGATGTAAGCCAGACACGCAGCCAGAGTTGCTACCTGGGTTTCAGACCGGGGAAAAGACAGAATTAGTTGAGTGTCACTATAGCTGTGGTAGGAAAAGCCATGTGAGTGAAAAGAGAGAAAAGAGGAGGGGACCCAGAACAGAACCTTGAGGGACCCCAACGGGGGCTACAAGGTTCAGACGCAGATTCTCTCCAAGTTACCCTGTAAGTGCGGCCCTTGAGGTAGGATGTGAACAGAGACAGTGCAGAGCCAGACTCCCAGTTCTTGGAGGGTGGAGAGGAGGATCTGGTGCATGTAACCCTAGCTTGCACGAACCCTAGACCACAACAGAATTTAGTGTGATATAAGATGCAATAAAGTTATGTTCAATGCCTTGGGCTCTGTGATGGGCATTTTTCACCATTGTCTGACATTTTCTAGTCTAAACAATGAATTGATTAATTGAATAGAATAAACTGGCAGATCAATCCATACTGAAAAGTCAACAGCAGAACTATGTCACTCTGTAACAGCAGGATAAATGATTCTTTATCATGCAATAAATAGCACAACACCTTTTTATTGCTTTCTTGTACAACAATTTCAATCTAAAAATCCACCCTACATATTTTGTCACAATCAGTGCTCAAACAGCATATAGTTTCTTATTACCCTTAGAAGTTCCTTCTTGGTTGTTCTTTGGCAAACTGGATTATCAGCTCCCTGACCAGCTCTCCTTCTGGCTACTGTACTGTAGCTCCTCAGCCCTCTGCTTTCACTTGTTTCAGCTGCTAGTTCTTTCCTATAATCACCATCCAACAGCATTTCCTTTGCTTTATTACAAAAGTGACTTATTGCTTATTTTGCATGTTTTGTAGTAATGTCATGTCTCTTGCATCCTTTTTCTTCAAATGTTTCCTGTTGCCCTGCTGGGTGGAAGCTCTCCACCATCAATTATGGCATTACGCTGGTGTTTCTCTTTGCCAAACCGACTGCTAGCCTAGAGCTAAAGCATTGTGTGAATGAAGCCAATTAGATACCTGCTGTTGGGAGCTGACACCCCATACTAACCAACAAACCACCCTCTGCTATTTTTCTCAAAATAAGCTTTTCTTTAGTTACACTTTGATTACACATATAACAATCAAGACGTACATCACTGTGGGTGTTGCACCAGTTAATCATATGACTTTCCTGATTAATTGAATTTCTTTGCACATGCAAGGACTTTCTAACATCCTGGGCCCCTGGGTGAGCACCCAGTGTACACTGTGATGGTAGATTGCATGTCAGATGACACCAAGCAGCAGACAAAAAGCTTCCCATGTCTCACAAAAAAAACCTTCTGGTGTTATGTTTATAAGATATATATCCAGACTGATTTACAAATATAACTCTCTCTCTATCTATCAGTCTCTCTCTCCCTCCCTCTCTCTCTTCATCAGATAATGGCCTCCTGGATGATAAAGCTTTAATGTGTGTGTGTGTGTGTGTGTGTGTGTGTGCGCGTGTGTGGTGTAGCCTCTCTAGGTCATTTAGTGATGCATGAGCTCCATCATTCCCCCTTTACATTCTGCTGCACTTTTCCTTATCAATTATTCACCACACACACAGAGAAAGAGAGAGAGAGAGAGTGTGTCAGGAGACTGATCTGCTTTCTCAGAATGCCATGTTTTCATGTCTGTCCTCTTCAGATGTTGTTACTGCCTGGGAGCTTGTGTGCATGTGAATATGCTTTGTTATTATTATATGGAGACATTAGTTTCCATTTGTTTCTATGTGGTTCCACTGGTTTTAATGTGTGTCGTGTATTTGACAGTAAGTGAATGTGTCTCTCCTCTGCTCATCCATTCTCCTGCTGCCTGTCTGGAAATATGCAGTGACAGAATGCTTTTTCCTGGCACACTGTGGCAGATGTGACCTAATTGTGGTTGAGTGGTGTGTGTGTGTGTGTGTGTGTGTGGACAAGTCATTTTAGAGGGGATGGAGGAATCGCCATGTCTTTTCAGTTTGAGAGAGTGAGGAATCAGAGCAGGGATTCATAGATGGCAGCCATGCTCTGTGTTTGAAGCAGTTGAGTTTAGATATTGAAAATGGAATATCTTGAATCCAGTCACCATCTGCTGACATGTTTCTATGAGCCTAGATGAATCCAGAGCAGGTTTAGCAGTACAGGTCTGCCTATCATCTGCTTTACTAAACCCAATTGGCCTTCATGTACCTAAATTAACTTCCTGCTGTGCCATTATTTATAGTCCTGTTAACGTTTCCTTTGTTTTCCTTGTTGACAACAGACCTAACAGAAGAAAGACCTGTCTAGTTGAGTGTGAAAATTCATTTTTAGCCATTTTATTTGACAAAAACAGTCTCACCACAGGATCCATTAGTAGCTGCTGTTGAGCTTTCGATTGTATCACACGATCTTCCTCAGCAGATGGGGTTCATCATCTTCATCAGCGGAACAGATGGAGGCAAACATATTTTGTAAACTCTGCCTTTATGTGCTATTGAAGACATATGAGATGTAAGATGTGGTTAAAGCTTCAGAAAAGTGGACCCTGGAATAAGATTATTTTGTCAGTTCATTTGTGACCTATTCTTTGCTCAATGTCTGCTTTCTCTGGAGCTTTCAAACACATCTCATGGTCTTCATCAATGGGTGAAGGCAATATTTGAACAAAAACTATTTTGATTGAATTTGAGTCAAAAGCCAGTAAGTGGGACCTGTATATGTTTTAATCTGAATTTGATTGGACAGCAGAGACAGAGCTGCAAATAGCATTATCTGTAGGTACTCAGAGTATGTCTTCAGCTGCTCACTGTGTGCCAGATAAAACATGAGGCCCCCAATGTTCCCATGCTATGAGAGAATTCCCCTTGGAATGCTGAACTATTATACTGTTGTGTTGTGTGGGTGTTTTGACTCCTCTCTCCTCTCTATGTGTTCAAGCTAGTATCCCCATTCTGATCAGGTTTTTGGAGTATACCTGTTGTGTATTTGCACATATAAACAACATAATCCTGGTTTCAGAACCTCGATAAGCCCCTAGTGTGCGGTCAGACCAAAAACAGCCTTGTTATGTAGTACCTAAAACAAACAACAAGATCCTTGAGGAACTTTTGGAGGTTCTTCAATTTGAATCTGTGAAGGAACCTCTTAAGGTGCTTTGAGGAACTTTAAAGCAAAGGTTCTTAGAAGAACCCCTTCTTAGGGTTACTTGAGGAACATTTTGAAGCTCTGTGAGGAACCTCACTGTAATAATGAAAATAACATTATTATTAATAATGATACTACTAATAATAATGATGATAATTATAATAATAATAATCATAATCAACAAATGATGATGAAGCAGCGGCTGTCTTTAAGCAAGGTTTTATTTACATATATCAGACTGAGGGTTGAGCATTTATCATTTGAAAAAAACAAATGAATAGAAAACTCAATAAATACGAAATATTACACAGGAATGAATACAGTAAACATTTTATGATGTCAATAAATCTATTAATCCAACAATTCAATAATAAGACTTGACTCAGACTCTAGAGTGTGTGTATGTGTGCTTGTGTGTGAGGACTTTCAAAAAAAATATATGTGCATCTGACTGACAATATAATCTCTCAGAATAATCACAGGCAGCTGACAAAATGGCTGTGTATCAATATGGGTATAATTTCAATACCCCATTAATCACTTTTGACATTTAGAGCAAGAAATTTGCCATTTTAATGACCCCTATTGGAACTTTATCATTTGACTTGATACCAACCATGCACTGTTGCATAAAAAATTAAGAGTCTTCCTTACATTCTCTGCATATTTAACACGAAAGATAAAATAGATCCCCAGTAGGGCACCAACTTCCACTGAGATGTCATCTGGCTTTGTAATGTCAACTCCATCCAGGTGAAGAGAGATGTCACATTCGGCACTGAAGGGGTTCCCACTCACAAAGCAGCACAGGTGTAGGAGCCTTCGCCACCTATGAAAAGCACACAACATATACAGTATCTGACATGAATATATCATATTTACAATGTGGCGTTTAAGCACTCAGTTTTATTTAACTGCAGTGGCAGCTTAAATGCTGTTTCTATTGCATATTAATCTGATTAATTAGGCATTAATTAGATACCAAGTTCTAAACAATGTCATTATTTTGCAGTTAAGTCGTAAAGTGCTGGCAAGCATAAGGGTTGTTGCAGACATGTGAATTGCGGAAATCCTTTGTGTGCCACTGACCACTTTTCACATAATGCTATTAGATATGTCTACCCTTTGTTAATTTTCCCTTTTGATACAGAAACATATGGGCACTCCAAACCACCATAATATTTGATGCATTACTTTTTTTACTTGTTGATTTACTCATTGCTCACAAACAAAACAGACCACACATTGTATACCTAATGCCACATGTTTGCAGTAACTATTAAAAGTGAAACTTTTTTGTAAATTAACTCCATGCAGGGTTTGAACTCACAATGCCGATATGCGGTGAAGCTGGGAACTCCTGAAGAATGTCACTGGTGGAGTGGCTTTGAATGAAGCACACTCTCAGCGATTGTCCTCTTCATTTTCTCCTTCAGGATGTCCATGTTTGGATGGGACTTTTTGCACTCCTCTTTCATTCTTGCGACATGTACACTATAGCTGTCTGACATGTATACTTAATATTGAGGAAAAAGTAGGTTTTGTTTAAAAAACAGTGCATATATGCATCATTTGAAAACTTATATTGGTGATGAAGGAGACATCACCATGGCCAAGAGCATCTCCATCCTTGCCAGCAGGCATCTAGTCAGACAGAAAAAATTAAAAATGTCAAATGTCATTAAATTAGAACCAGGATTTTCTTTTCTGTTTTCACAGATACATTTTTAGGTGTGGGCCTCTGGTTTGTAGCTCCTGTAGCTCCTGTCTCGACAGCTCCTATCTATATGGATGAGAGAGACAATCAGACTATAACAGGATGGTCAGCAGTAACAATTACATCCTGTAAGCTTCTGCTTATGACTGCTGGACACTACAGGATTTCATTGAACTTAAATTGCAAGAGTTGTATGTCTTAAAGCAAGATCTTGTCAAAGGCTTGTAGTATGCAGTAGGCTTTAGGGTGGTTACTACCTTGATGATAGAGGTTGCATAACTGTGGCCTTAATTTGCAGCATCCTCGCCAGCGGCCATCTGTATGGACGAGAAAGAAAATCAGACAAAGTAAGCTGTAAGGTTATATTATAATTACAAGTCAAGATACAAAACAAAAAACATCTCCACCTATAACGAAAACCAGTAATTTGCATATAAAAATGAATTTGTATGCTAGCAGCTGCAGTGCATGCTTGAATAAAAAAAGACATCAAGGTCATGGAAATAAATGTAAGCTAGCCTATTCATTTTATTTAACAAAATTCATATACATTTATTATTCTTTTTTATTCTGTGAACGCAGCCACGTTGGCTGAGTGACAGGCTTTTTTGTTAAGTCTGGGCACTGGCAGGTCAAAGCAAAATGGTATTATAAAGTTATGGTAGGGTTTATCAATATAAAGAATGGCCTAGTGCTCCCCACAAAAAAAAATGGCTAAGTAGGCTATAGAAATTGCAGCTCAGTTTAAAAGAGGAATGCTAGAAGATATGCTGGCCTTCTCAACTGAAAATGAACTTTAGCTAAACTAACGTCTTTAGTTAGCTAGCCATCACATCGTGATTTAACATTTCATTTATTTTAACAAGTGGGTTATTTTTGTGACTAGACATGTAGCCTATCGGCTATGTTTTCATTCGCATGAACATATTGTTTCAGACGGAATCAAAACCAAACTCAACTTCAAAATTATTAACTTGAAACGTCTTTAGCTAGTTGTTACACTGTGGCACTCACCTCCGATTCCGTCTCCCTGGTAACTGATACATCTCAGAGATTCCATGCGCACGGCCCAACAGTCCGCAGCCAGAGTCCACATTAACCAATCATCATCTCCATGCTAGCAGGATGCAGAGGCGACGTGTGTTGCCCTTGACCCTCTTCTTTAGAACTGGTCTGCTCCTCCTCACCCACCATAGACTGTATCACCCACCGACAGCAGCCCCGGTGGTATACAGCATTGACAGTGCTGCTGCTAACTGGCTGAACCACCTCCCACGGTGGGCTCGTGGGAGGTGGTTGTTGTTGTCAATGTTGTTATTCTCATCATTTGTTTGAATGTTTTTGAAAAAACTGAAAATGCGAGGAACTTGATGTAAAATATCTGCTTCCCTTGTTTCATTTCTTTTCTTAGCTTTTATTTAGCTGTTCCAGTGTCCGGCGGTGCTCCATTTTGCTTACACGTGCAGTTGACAAGATCATGCACAGATTGACCTTATCGTGACCTCACCTGTGACCTGTAACCTGTCTCAAGTTCACAAACTTTAATAGCGCCCTCTATCGACCAGTTTCTATACTTATTAATCTAATGGGAATGGACATTTGTAGCCCACACTGCTTCTCTTTCTTGAAAAGTTACGATAATAGGCTTAACAATATTATATCTGCAATAAATAGGGCATCCCCTGATTTTTGTAAGAGATGGGTCCCTATAAACTATTCAAAATATTTTTTTTATGGTCATGTAAGGAATTCCTGTGGCAAGTTTCTTTAGGAACAAACTGATCCAACAAAAACAACAAAACTGTAATGGTTACTAGCACTGAATACATAATGTAACAAATTAAACATTTCGGGCAGGTTGTGGAGCGATTTAGTGAAAGCTGGCAACAGGAAGTTGTATGCACCGGTTTCTCAATGAATTCAATTCAATTCAGTTTTATTTATATAGCGCCATATCATAACAAAGTTATCTCAGGGCACTTTTTCGAATAGAGCAAGTCTAGACCGACTCTTTATATTTACAGAGACCCAACAGTTCCCACCATGAGCAAGCACTATGCGACAGTGGCAAGGAAAAACTCCCTTTTAACAGGTAGAAACCTCGAGCAGAACCAGGCTCAAGGTGGGCGGTCATCTGCCTCGACCGGGTTGAAGGAGGAGAGAGCAGAGCAGGAGAAAGAGAACATACAGCAGCACAATAAAGTTCCACATAGGGATGTAAAGCAATAGCTGTGGTAATGGCATTGATGTTAACACCAACAGAAACAACACTAAGAGCAACATTATAATAGCAATACTAATAATAAGAGCAACAACAGTAACGGCAGCAGCGGGTGCAGAGCAGGAGCACGGGGGCAGCAGGCGGCCGCAACTGTAACAGAGTTAGAAATAACCTCTTATGAATTTCTACAAAATTGATATGCTTATCTTACATGTGAATAGTTTTTGAGCCACCTGGTGGGTTAATAGCGCAACTGCAGAGAGAGTGTTCCTCAGCAAAGAAAAATACTTTGATTGTAAGCACTACTAGCATGTACTGTGAAAGTTGCAGACGCTTATGTGCAGAAATAGTAACTTTATCCACGAGGAGCACTTTTGGTTGCATTCTAAGCTAATGCTAACGTTAGTTAGCTAGCCATGCACTTGCTGACCGGCTTGTGGCAGCAACGTTTTCTAGTAATTACTTTAGATAATAATCTTTTCGCTCTTTGTTACACAGATCTGCTTGCAGTTGAATAACACACTGCTGATGACAACTGTGTGCTGTTGATTTTTATACCAGGTAGGCTGTGTTAAATGTGGATGCAAGGGTTTTGTACAACGGCAATAACATGTTGTATTATATAGGAAACAAAATGGCGTTCCATTTATTGTTTATGGATAAAATGTTATTTAGAATGTTGTAAGATTTTTATTGTGAATATAAAAGAAAACCTTTCTTACTGCTTATGTGTTCTATAGACAGTTGTGCATAATATTACCACTATACGATCACATGTTTGGGCTATACTAGAATCTATAGTAAAAGACTACAATAACAGTGTGATGTGAAAATGTATTTAGTCTAAAAAAACAAAAACAAAAGAAAAATACTTCTAAGCTGGAGATCTACTTGCAGTTGAATAACACACTGCTGATGACAACTACGGGAAGAAGTTGAATTAATAACAAGTATTGATGGGATATGAGGGCGTACAGATGGAGAGGAAGAGGAGGAGAGAGGAGCTCAGTGCATCATAGGAAGTCCCCCGGCAGTCTAGGCCTATAGCAGCATAACTAAGGGGTGGCTCAGGGGTCACCTGAGTCAGCCCTACTATAAGCTTTATCAAAGAGGAAAGTCTTAAGCCTACTCTTAAATGTGAGGAGGTTGTCAGCCTCCCGTACACAAACTGGGATCTGGTTCCACAGGAGAGGAGCTTGATAGCTGAAGGCTCTGGCTCCCATTCTACTTTTAGATACTCTAGGAACCACAAGGGACCCTGCATTCTGGGAGCGCAGTGCTCTAGTGGGGTAATAGGGTACTATGAGCTCTTTAAGATATGATGGTGCCTGACCATTTAGGGCTTTGAAGGTGAGGAGAAGGATTTTAAATTCTATTCTAGATTTTACAGGGAGCCAGTGTAGAGAAGCTAATATTGGAGAAATATGATCTCTTTTTCTGGTTCTTGTCAGTAAACGTGCCGCAGCATTCTGAATCAGCTGGAGAGTCTTAAGGGAATTATTGGGGCAGCCTGATAATAGAGAGTCGATAAATATAATTGGGTATCATCTGCATAACAAAGAAAATGTATGGAGTGCTTCCTAATAATATTGCCTAAAGGAAGCATATATAAGGTAAATAGAATTGGTCCAAGCACAGAACCTTGTGGAACTCCATGACTAACTTTGGCGTGCATAGAGGATTCATCGTTAACATGTACAAACTGATATCGATCTGATAAATAGGATTTAAACCAGCTTAGTGCAGTACCTTTAATGCCAATTAAATGTTCTAGTCTCTGTAATAGAATGTGATGGTCAATGGTGTCGAATGCAGCACTAAGATCTAGTAAGACAAGTACAGAGACAAGTCCTTTGTCGGACGCAATTAGAAGGTCATTTGTAGCTTTCACCAGTGCTGTCTCTGTGCTATGATGCACTCTAAATCCTGACTGAAAGTCCTCAAAAAGCTTGTTGTTGTGTAGAAAGTCACACAACTGATTG
>SEMN01001307.1:0-72997 GCA_005408345.1 Macquaria australasica
ACTTTACTGTACTCTACTGTACTCCACTGTGCTCTACTCTACTGTACTGTACTCTCCTCTACCGTACTGTACTCTACTGTGCTCTACTTTACTGTACTCTACTGTACTCCACTTTACTGTACTCTACTGTACTCCACTGTGCTCTACTCTACTGTACTGTACTCTCCTCTACCGTACTGTACTCTACTGTGCTCTACTTTACTGTACTCTACTGTACTCCACTGTGCTCCACTCTACTGTACTGTACTCTACTCTACTCTACTGGACTCTACTGTACTCTGCTGTGCTCTACGTACTCTACTGTACTCCACTGTACTGTACTTTACTGTACTGTACTCTACTGTGCTCTACTGTACTCTACTGTACTGTACTCTACTCTACTGCACTCTACTGTACTGTACTCCACTGTACTGTACTCTGCTGTACTGCACTGTACTGTACTCTACTGTACTCTACTGTACTCTACTCTGCTGTACTGCACTGTACTCTACTCTACTGTACTCTACATCCACTGCACTGTGCTCTGCTTCATTTTACTTTATTTGTACTGAATTTTACTGTGTTCTACCTCTACTGTACTCCATTGTGTTATACTTTTTTCTACTCTACTGTACTTTAATCTACTGTACCCTTTCATAGCGTACTATATTTACTATGTTGTAACTACTTGAGTGCTCTACTCTACAGTACTCTACTGTACTGACCTCCACCTTTACTATAAAATGTATCTATTTATTTGATCTATTTCTACAGTGCAGTAAATGTAGCAGTACAGTAAAGTATGGTGTATTGCAGTGCAGTGCATTATATTCTGTTACAATAATTCACTCTTCTTCCAACATATTGTTACAATGTGTTGTCTCGTCTCTTAAACAACAGTTTATGGTTCCTTAGTTAATTCATTTCCTGTGTATTCCAGCTTCTCTTTTCCTCATTTCTTCTTCTTTCTAAGTTATTAGGAAATGCATGTCAAAAACATGTATTTACTATTTTACCCCTCTCTTTCTCTCTATTATTATAATCATTGGTGATGTTCTTTCCCCCCTCAGAGCTCTGAAGACAGTAGATGAGCTGGTTCAGAAGATCGAGTTCGAGGGTCCGTCGATCAGCATCACCTCCAGACACCTGGCTCTGGGGATATCAACCCTCAACACCACCATGTTCAATGGGACGTCCTTCAGCGCCTTCATAGCTCCAAACACCACTGACCCACAGGTAACACCACTGACCCACAGGTAACACCACTGACCCACAGGTAACAGCATCCTTCTGTCGGTTCCACTGATTCTGTTTCTTTAGAAGAACCTTTGGATTGTCACGAGTTAACAAACACAAAGGTTTCTGAAAGCTCTGACGAATCTCTTTGAATTCAGAGTGTTGATCGTTCCCTCTGCTCTCCTTCCTTTCTCTTTTTCCTTCCTACCTTCTTCCTCTTCTCTTGTTTCCTTTCCTGTTCTCTCCTTTCTGTCTTTCCTTTCTTCCTATCTTCTCCTCTCTACATTCCTTCCTTCCTCCTCCCCTCCCCTCCTCTCTCCTCTCCTCTCCTCTCCTCTCCTCCCCTCTCCCATCTCCTCTCCTCTCCCCTCACCTCGTCCTCTCCTCTCCTCTCCTCCTCTCTCCTCTCCTCATCTCCTCCTCTCCCCTCTCCTCCTCTCCTCCTCTCTCCTCTCCTCATCTCTCCTCCTCTCTTATCTCCTCCTCTCTCAGATTGATTTTGAACCAGAGAGGGTTAACCCTTTAGCCCAGGTCACCCTTCCTGCCTCTCTGCTGTCCAGGGTCTCGCTGAGCGACGTCGACAGATCGTCTCTGTCCAGGATCAACTTCATGTTCTTCAGCAGCACAAACCTGTTCCAGGTCAGTCCACTACAGTCCAGAACTAACATGTTTTGACCCTGAATAAAGCTGAAATCCAGAGCATAACACTAATAAACTCCTTTTATTTTCTCTCAGAAAGAGCAGGACGGCCGCTCTTTGAACAGCTACGTGGTGGCCAGCAGTGTGGGGAACTTCTCCATCAGTAACCTGATGGATCCAGTGGAGATAGAGATCGCTCACCTGTCTGAACAGGTGAGCGAGTGATAGATTTCACAGTAAAGAAAAATAAATCATCTTGAAAATGAAACCAGTTATTAAGATTTCTGTGATGAGTGCTGATTATAAATTGTGTCTGAGAAGCTGCTTTGGTGAACTTGATATTTCTTTCATTCTTCTTCTTTCCTTCCTGCCAGGCCTACCTGAATCCAGTTTGTATGTTCTGGGACTTCAGCCTCAACAGTAAGTCTGTCCTGACATAATTTTAAACTTCAGGTTCATTGCAGGTTCTCTGATCTACAGGGAGCCGTTCACGTCTTTACAAACAATATACTTCAAGTGTTCTGAGAAAAACATCCCATCTGTTAACGTTTCATCCAAGTGCTCAACTCTGTCTCATCCGCTGGGATTCTGACGGTTGTCGGTACTTGAGCAAGTTCTTAAATTACCTTTTTGGTTTATTTATCAGGGGTTCGAGCCATTTGTACATGTAGAGACAAGCCTAACACTAAGCAGCTTCTAGACCATGCCCAAAGAAACAAAACAGTGCCAATTCAACATTTTTCATACTGTTTTTTGGGAATGCAACACACACATCAGCTCTTCAGAAAAGCAGTAATTTGATCACATTCACTCCCTGAATCAACACATCCTGGCTACTGACTACGTCTTCTGTCTGTATGACACATTCATTGTGTTCATAGATGGATTACTGAACGGACCCAGAAGCTCAGGGGGCCCTGAAAACCAGAGACTCTTTAAGATGTGACAGTTATTAACATTTTTAATTAAAACGTCAAAGAGCTCAGTCAAAGATGTCACTTCTTTTTAGGTCCTGATCCAGATCAAAGTCCTTTTAATATCTGCTCATACCGAGTTCGATCAGATATGAATTTTTGTTACTTATTTTTGTTTCTTTCCAACATAATACAGCTACACGGAACAATAAGCCTACATAAAAATGACAAATGTCTCTGTAAACCACTGCCCAAAAAGTTCCCGGAGGATATTTTTACTGTTAAATAACTATTTAGAGGTAGAAAGCGAGCATCCAAAGTTTATTCATTCAGTATTAAATGACCAATCGAAAAGCATGCTTGACAAGAACAAACAAAAGAACATCTGGACATCATCAACATCAACATCAACAAATGTTTGTGCTTAAATTCAAATCATCTTCAGCAACATTTATTGTCAGTAGTTTCTGAACTGGTTCCACCTTCTGAAAAGCTCTGAATGTTCCTGGTACAGAGGTGATTGTAATGTACAGTAATACCGCTGTGCTGCCACTAGGTGGTGCTGGAGGTTGGAACGGAGAGGGCTGCAGAATGTCCGCAGGATCCACCAGCAGCAAAACCATCTGTCTCTGCGACCACCTGACGCACTTCGGCATCCTCATGGTAAGACTGTGTGATAATCATGCCCACATGAAAGCAGACTGCTGTGTTTTGGAGGAAAGAACCAGGACAGGAGTTCAAACCAGACTTCACTTCCTGTTTAGGTGTTATTAGTTTCTAAAAAGTGTGTTCAGTGAACAGTTAGAGAGATAAGATGCTACACAGAGTAAGTCATAAGGTCTTTAGTGCCAACAGCTGTGAAACGTGATATTTGCTTGTTTCCTCTGATATTGGATTTATTTATGATGTTTAGTGGTGGAAAGTAAGCAAGCTCATTTACTCAAGTACTGTACTTAAGAACTATTTTGATGTACTTATACTTCGTGGAGTATTTCCATTTTAAGCTACTTTCTACTTCTACTCCACTACATTTATTTATCTGACAGCTTTAGTTACTTTTCAGATTAAATTTTTACACAAAAAACATATTTTTTCTAAAATGTTGTATTGTAAAGGGTTGAACTACCAGATAATATAGTATATATAATAAGGTGGCATTACAAGCCATTCTGCTGCCTAATGAGTACTTTTACTTTTGATACTTTTAAGTACTCTTTATTTCTAATACTTTTACTGAAATAACATTTTGAATGCATGCCTTTTCTAAATACTTCTTCCACCACTGGTTTTGTTTTATATGTTTTGCCCATTTTTTTGGTCTTGTTCTTATGTGTATCACTTATAACTACCTTTGTACGAACTGATCAATCATATTCGCATGGGTTCATTTTAATTCAGTGGCTCCAGAGCTCCACTGCTGTCCTCTTGGAATATGTGTCAGTTTGTGTGTGTATGTTCAGTGTCTTACATGTTGCCTGCTGTGACTTGTCT
The DNA here is from genome assembly GCA_005408345.1 of Macquaria australasica. NCBI lineage: Eukaryota > Metazoa > Chordata > Actinopteri > Centrarchiformes > Percichthyidae > Macquaria > Macquaria australasica. Next base: position 4,260 of record SEMN01001307.1, read on the forward strand.
GACTTACCTGTCTTTTGTTTACTAGTTTCCCCTCTGGTGATTAAGTCTGTCTGTCTGTCTGTCCAAAACACACATTTTTAATCTTTGGAAATTACAGCATCAGTTTCAGCACAGCATACATGATCTGATTATAGTTTAGAGCAATTTACTGCATTAATTAATGAGGGGAAAGATGGACTACACATTCATACCACCCATGTATTACATGAGGGCACTAATTAATGCTACATTAATCATTATTTACCAGATTAACATAATTGGTTATGTTCAGTACAGAACACGGTCCTCATGGTGGAACATCGAGCCTCTTTGTCTTTTTTTTTTTTGTGAAGTGTTTTGCTACTAAAATGAGCTCGACATGATCTTGTTGTACTTGTTTATCCCTCTGTCTACATCTCCAGGACATTTCCGGAGCTTCACCCCACATAGACCCGAAGAACAACAAGATTCTGACCTTCATCACCTACATCGGCTGCGGCATCTCCGCTATCTTCTCTGCTGCCACGCTGCTCACCTACATCGCCTTCGAGTGAGTCATTTGATGCATCCTTAATGTAAAGATAGTGCTTAGAGCAGCTTTAACCAAGTGCTTTGGGTTGCCCATACAGAAACCTGAAAACCACACTGGAATTACACTGGCATGACACCATGTTTTAAGATTGAAACCTCTGATCGGGAAAAGCATTTTTACTTCTCCCTACATCCTGTCATTTCTGTGGTCTAGCCTTTGCTAAATGGGATGGAAATGCAAACAATAGTCCATCCTCGTGACCCTCTAAGGATAAGCAGTTATAGATAATGGATGGATGGTTGGTTGGATGGATGTTCCTAAAGTCCCCAGAAAACCAACCTTTGTGAATCACTGGTGAAGTTCAAAACCTCACCTCATTTGGAACAATCTGGAAACATGAGAAACTCTCTCAGCAGCTCCATGTGGAGAGGCTTTGGGCAAGAAGTGTAACCAACCAATTTGGTTGGTGGTTAGGATGGGTGGCTGTGAATATGTGGAACTGAAAATGAGCACAAACTGCAGCAAATTAAGTTCTAAATCAAATTTCAACCACATGCCACATCTCTTTTCATTCTTCCTCTTTCCTTCCCACAGAAAACTACGGCGTGACTACCCGTCCAAGATCCTGATGAACCTCAGCACGTCCCTGTTGTTCCTGAACATGGTCTTCTTATTAGACGGCTGGCTAGCCAGTCTGAAAACTAATTGGCTGTGCCTGTCTGTGGCCGTCTTCCTGCACTACTTCCTGCTGACCTCCTTCACCTGGATGGGGTTGGAGTCCATCCACATGTACATCGCTCTGGTCAAAGTCTTCAACACCTACATACGCCGATACATCCTCAAGTTCTGCATCGTTGGATGGGGTGAGTGGCTTAGTGTTTGGCCACTGGCAAGTTGAAGTTCCAGTTTGAATCTGTGCTGAGTGAAGCTAAGGTATCAGTTGAAATTAAAGTGCTGTAATGATTTAAAGATTCATTTGAAGTCCAAGCGCTGGAAGGAGTAAAAATGTCAGCTGAAGTGCAGGTGATAAATTGAGGTGTTAGCATCAACTGAAGTGGGAGTCCTGAAAGAAATTAGTGAAGTGTATAACTAAAAGACGATGTCAGTTAATATGGGCTGAAGTGTGAGCGCTGAAAGCAGTTGGAGAAAACTGTGAAGCTGAAAGAGTTAGAAGAGCTGAAGAAGCTTTTTTTGTTGTTTTTCAAAGGTGAAGACCTGAAAGGATTTGAAGTGTCAGTTGAATTGTAAGCATTAAAAGGAAAGAGATGAATGCAGTCGAAATGTCAGTTGACATGTAACCACTGAAAGCAGTTCAGCTGTCATTTGAAGAGTAAGAGATGAAAGCAGCTGAAGTGTTTTTAAACCTTTTAAACTGAAGACAGTGTGTGTAAGTGTGTACACTGTAAGCATCTGATATTTCAGTGTAAGATCTGAAAGTAGTTGAACTGTCAGTTGAAGAACAAGAATCAGTGCCAGTTGAATATGTATCGCGTGAAAGTAGTTGAAGTGTCAGTTTAAAGAGTAATTTCCTAAAACAGCTGCTCACTGCAGTTTTTAACAAACAAACAGGAGGAAACAGTGCGTTTGTTGGAGACTATTTTCGGCGGTCTGAAATCTGAACATGGAAACTTTGCACTTTGCTCCCCTCTAGTGGTAGTGGAAGATATCTGTTTGAAGGTTTGAAAGTCTGAGGGACTTCATTAGTACCCAGAAATAAAACAGGGTGAATGTCTTCTCAGATAATTGGTTTATTTATTATGACTGATAGGAGTGGACATGCTGGGAGAGAGTTCAGTATTTTGCCTTCAAGTCTTATTTAATGACAAGTTTTCTTCCCTGCCACACGGTGTGATGTGCAGCTTTATTTGTAGGAGAAGACTTCAAATTACTATCACTATAAATTTGATAGGCGGATGTGCCGATAATTGGCAGCAACAAAGAGTCCAGGAAGGAAGACACTGATGTTCCCCTGTGGGTTGTGTGTTTGGGTGCAGGTCTCCCTGCAGTGTTGGTGGGGATTGTTGTTGCGGTGGATAAAAACTCTTATGGCCTGCAGGAGTACGGCAAAGGAGAGTCAGGAGAGGGATCCTCAGAGTTGTAAGTAACCACACAATTACAATACAGTCAAGTACAAAGTATTTGAAACATGTACTCTTTATAGAAAACATAATATAAGTATTTCACAGGATATACTGATGGAACATCAAACACAGGATGTAGTTAATGTGTGCGGTCATTTCACATGAGAATATGAGAAGCTGTTATTTTTCGGCCTCAGCCATGCATGATAATGCATTGTGTTCCAGTAAACTGCACTTTACTGAAACACAATTTATTCAAATGCATTATTAAACAAATATATGATTCAGTTTCAGGTTCATTGTGTCTCTGTTGCTCCATTTATAGTCAGTTACATAAGTTTGAGTTTTGTTAAAAGTTTTGTTAAAATGAAAACATCTGCAGTCAGATGTTTTTGTTAAAAGTTTTGTTAAAATGAAAACAAAATGATCCACTCTGATCCGTCACTGCTGCTCTGCAGTCAGATGTTGAGCTTCTAGTTTCCATCTGTTGCTCTGGAACATAAGAAAAACAAAATCTGACTGATGGGGCAAACAGATTATCAACAGTTTGAAGTCAGAATGATCAGAATCTGTGCGGGAGAAGACGGGATGGTTTGTGTGCAATTCATTTTCAGTTCATTTTAATTTAGTTTCAGACTCTTCTCTACACTGTCAGGAATATAATCTAGTGGAAAAACACTAAGTCCCTTTTATTTACATTTATTTTTCTGCCTAAAAACAGTCAAATTTAAGAATATTGTCTCTACAAATATCCGAATTAGCCTTATAAAACTCTCACCGTGTATAATGTATGTGTAATTGTAAAATGTTAACTCCTCCTCAGGTCATGAAGAAAACAAAATGTTCCCAGACACGAGTGAGGACATGAGCTTGTTGTCCTGGTATTAACCTTTAAGGATTTACTACAGTGCACTACAGTGTACTGCAGTGTATTACAGTGCAAGTGCTTAATCAGAGTATCTCTCCAATTAAGTACTTTCATCCATCTTACAGGGATGTAACGCCAGGAAAAGCAAATCAATTATGATGTTTCATTCACAAATCCAGGAAGTCCTTTTTCATCGTTATATTACAGACTCTCTGTACCTGCTGTGTGTCCTCTCTCCTCAGCTGCTGGATCCAGAACTCAGTCGTCTTCTACACCACCTGCGTCAGTTACTTCTGCGTGGTGTTTCTGTTGAACGTGGCCATGTTCATCGTGGTGATGATGCAGATCTGCGGCCGCAACGGCAAACGCAGCAACCGCACGCTAAGAGAGGAGGTCTGGATTCAAGCTGATCGCATTATCACAGGGAGGAAGTAGATTCTCTCTGACGGCTCATGATGAAAACATCACTTTTACCTGACCTTAGAGAGAGGTTTTACAGTTATTCTTTAAAGCACTGAGTGTCGAGGAAGTGACGTGCACAGCAAACCTTTAGTTAGCATGAGCAGCAAGAAGTACCACAGCAATTTCACTGCTATTTTAAATTCCACCTTTATTTAACCTGGATGGTCTCTTGAGGAGCACAGCAAACATTTAATTCACTTCCATCAGAAAAAAGGGAACTGGGGAACATGTATTGATTTGCAGCCTCTAGTAGTGCAAACAAAAGAAAGAAAGTCTGCTGCCCTCGAGCTGAGAAACACCTCATTCAGCTGCAAACTGCTGGAAGATGCGAGAGAAGAACCTTTTTTGCAACATTTGGTTTTCTTTTAGTCGCCACTGACCGAAGCATAATCCTTAAAATGCTCTCTAAAGATTCTCGAGGTTTCACGGCTTAAACAGAAGCATGCTAATGTCACAGAGCCAACATTCACTGAAGGAAGACGAGTAAAGAAAGGAAAGAAGGAAAACCTTAAAACCACTGAATCACATATAAAATCGAAAAGTGTTTAAAGACAAAATCGACAGCAAAATTAAAGATGTGCATTAAAACAATGATATCTTAGCATGATGAAAAAAACGAGGTAAATGGGCACACACTCTCTTCTGTTGTGATCCAGGTTCTACGAAACCTGCGGAGCGTCATCAGCCTCACCTTCCTGCTGGGAATGACGTGGGGCTTCGCTCTGTTCGCCTGGGGACCCGTCAACCTGGCCTTCATGTACCTCTTCTCCATCTTCAACTCCCTGCAAGGTAACAAGAACCACTTGTCTAAACAGAGGACTCTTAAGTAGCATGTGTAACGAGTAATTTAAGGGAACTCAACATGTTATTGACACAGTTTTTTACAGCAGTATTCAGAACTTTCTCTTGAGTGGTTCAGCCCTTCTCCAGAGGGGGAAACACTCTTTTTTTTTTGCCTTGACATCTCTTACAGTTCAATAGATGTTCGGGTAAATTGTCAGCAGCTGTCTCAGGGTCTTTATGCAGGTCTCTGTCCAGCAGAACAGTGTGACGTCCTCACCTCACGTCAAACAATTCATCTTTATTTCTGTCATGGTACGGGTCTTGGATGTCACGACTTAATCATCAGTTTCTAATTTTTCAGCTCCCTAAGTACCACTACTTTTCCGACAGCAGGACTTGAAACTCCACTGTGTGAAGTTCTTCTTTCTACTCTGGGTGATATTTTTGTGAATTAAAGTAGTGGATCAGGCAGCTTAATGTCGCCTTCACATCATATGGGAAAGATGGGAAAGGTTCCCATGTTAACGTACATATCACCTAACAAGTTGAGATGGTTGTACGGTTACAGAGTTGGTCGTGTGAGGGGGAAAATGACAAGTTAACACTGCAGCCATAAAACGTGTTTAATCACCTCGAACAACAGACTTGTTGATGGGAACTCTGTTTTACAAGTTGGAAACTTGTCATCATGATACCTCCGATATGACGTGAAGCGTGGATCAAAAGTTATCTTACTAACAGGAAACATACAGTACATTTTAATGGTAGTTATTCTGAGGTGAAAGCAGTAAAGTGTGGTGTGCCTCAAGGAACTTGTCTAGAACTGCTTTTGTTTTCAATTTTTAATAATGATTTTCCATAAATTTTGAATAATGCCAGTATTACAACATATGCAGATGATTCCACAACAAACACATCAGCACCCACATCTGGAGAACGAGAAAAGGTCTTAATGAGGAATTGAAATTAGTAGTTTTGTTCAAACTAAATTAACTACTCATGTACAGATGGTGTTCATTAAGTTAAAATGAGAAATGTATTTTAAGTGTACAGCTTGTCGTACGAGTGACAGTTTTCTTATATGAGGCCCAGTGTGTTACTTTGATCCAGCAGATAGTCAGCTGTTTTTAGTTTGTTCTGTTTGGTGTGAGTTTATGTGCTCCTGTGTGTTGTATCTGCTGATACTGTGGAGAAAAATCAGTTTTGTAATGTATGATCTGCATTAGGGGTTTGTCATAAGGGGAGCAACTATAAAAAAGGGGACAAAATTGTTTTACAATCTAAAAGCAGTAAAACTGATTTTCTTTCTCTCTGCAGGTCTGTTCATATTTATCTTCCACTGTGCTTTGAAAGAAAATGTCCAGAAGCAGTGGAGGAGATACCTCTGCTGTGGCCGATTCAGGCTGTCAGACAACTCAGGTATCTGTCTGTCTGTCTGTCTGTCTGTCTGTCTGTCTGTCTGTCTGTCTGTCTGTCTCAGGTTGATCTCGCAGCTTCACAGCAGAACAGTTACGCGGATTCAGGTCTCTCTACAGGATTCCTGTCAGGTCTGCCTGCTGGCCTCCTGCCAGGTTCCCACCACAGCAGAAAAAAAGAGAACAGCACTTTATTAAAACATAAAACCTAAGACCGCTCGGCTTTGCAGCAATAAAAAAAGATAAAACAGAATCGTCTCTGAGAGAGCAGGAGGCCTCCAGGTGCACTCAGTCTGTGGATATGCTGAGCAGATGAGTCTGTGCGCTTCTTCATGCGTTGCTTTTGTACCAGAAGTGTGAAAGTCTGAAACAGCATTCAGCCACAGAATTCCTCATTGAAACCAGGATCATAGTGAGTTCCTGCATACTTTATGTATTAATGTATTGAATCAACTATAAAGTAAAATATATCTTTTTTTCTCCGAGGTTGATGATAATGATCCGATATTTGACTGTTATTAGTGCTGTATTGAACAGCAGCAACGACTCATTAGGTCAAATATGCATTTATATTAATAAGAACTATATAATATCCACTTGTGTGAATATTATATAGTTGAAGAAGATAACAGAGTAACTGAGTTAGCTTGTTGTTTCAGCCGGACCCTGAAGCTGAAGTTTTAACAAATGATGTGCAGCTCTCACTCTGTTTGCATAGTTATGAATCTGTCCGTCATGAAGTATTAAGTAACAAGTGGTCTGAACATTGGAGCAGGCTGTAGACTCTTTAGTCCAACACATGTTTAGTTGTTTGACTTTGTTAAAATCAAGAAGGGTTTGAATTCTGTATTTCCAGTGCTGCAGTGGAAACTACAGAGGAAAGAAAGCCTCAGTGAGAGATTGCATTGACTTACAAAACAATATAACATCCACTCCACGGGCCTGACACAGTCTGTGCATTATGAAGCAGCAGCGAGCTAGTAGCTTGTGAGCCATTCGCTGAAACAAACAGTAGTAACATTATGACGGCAGAGCGATCCTGCTGACTCTCAATGTTAACATTTATTTTTTTATTCTAATGTTTATATTTGAGGCCCCAAAATGTCCCAAAGCTGCACATGAAACGGGGCCCCGATTCCTCAAGCCCATCAGTCTGCAGACATCAGCAATGAAATAAACTTCTGCACATCTGTCCTGTATTACTCATGCCTGATGTTTAATTATCCACGAGAACATCTCGTGGTGTGGAGGGGGAATGAGATGGGAAAAGGAAGTGAGGGAAAAAGATGGAGGACATTCAAAGACGGAGGGACACAGGTGGAAAGAGTGAAAGAAGGGAGGCAGGAGAACAAAGCATCCATGTTCCGTTAAAATTCCCTAAATAAGCGTAAAGGAGGTCAACATGGTGTTTGTTGCTCTGTGGCAGACTGGAGTAAGACGGCAACCAACAACACGAAGAAGGTGAGCTCAGACAACCTGGGCAAGTCTCTGTCCTCCAGCTCCTTCGGCTCCAGCACCGCCAACTGGACCTCCAAAGCTAAAGCTACGCTCAACCCCTTCACTAAACGCCACAGCAACACAGGTGAGACAAGCACACACACACACACACACACACACACAAAGATACACAGCAACAAGGAGATGGGTAATCAATGAATCTTGAAAGGACAAATGTGATTAAGATACAGAGAGATGATTGTGTAGTAGACCTCGTATATAGAGAGCGTGTCTGAAGTTTATTTCTCTTGCAGCTCATGGGCTTTTTGTTTTTTATTGCTTTAATAATACTTTATTCCTGAAGTTCACGAGTGTGCTTCTTTGATCGACTTCTATCAAGATTATCGCTGTAAATGTGAATTTCTAAAAACCCTCTGCTGTGCAGTACAATCACGTTTACATACAGACTCAAACAGATTCTGTCCTGAAACAAAATCTGAGACTTATCTGAGACTGAGCTGTTTTCTCTAAGTTTTGCTCTTGGTTGGTACATTTTGTGGGTAAGGCCTTTTTGGACCAGAAGAACTTTTTCATTGCCCCTCCCCCCCAAGTGTGCAGTGATTGGTTGAACACGTGAGCCAATGCAGCACCGGCAACCTCCATTTTTTAAAAACCTGTGTAAAACATTAGCTGTGTCAACAACAGCTCGTACAGTAGCCTTTAAAAAATGGACCAAAACACGGACAAATGCGCCAACAGTTGTAGCTGCTGATGTTGTCGCACAGAAGTGACGTTGCTATACCAACCGCCAGCTGGCTAACATCCTTCAGCGTTCCTATTGGCGGTGCAAATGCAAACAGTAAAAAAGCCCTTGAAGGTTTGTAGTTCTCGGGGAGCTCCCCAGAACTGTTTGGTGTAGATAAAAGGTGTTTTTTGGACCAGTTTATTTGGAGGTCAAACCTGAAATGTCGGGACTAATCAGAATAAATAAATATACAAGAAAATGTTAATAAAACTAAATGATGCTTTAAATCAAATGAATTAACTTTATTGAATGTATCCAGTGCTACGGTTCATGTTTTGGTCCGTTTCTTAAAGATGGTTGTTGCCGGTGCTGCATTGGCTCATGTGTTCGACCAATCAACGTACACTTACGTCACTCATGGTTCCCCTTGTGCTGGGAGAGTAGCTCCAAGTGTTAGAACTATGAAAAAGTTCCTCCGGTCCGAAAACGCCTCGAGTCACACACTTTGTTCCTTCCTTTAGCAACATCACGCTCCTGCCACCTTTGTTTCTGATATACAGGACTCATAGTTCACTGTGCTATCAAGCTCATAGAAGGCATTTGAACCACTGCTGGCGTCAGTCTCACTTTTCCACCAGCTACAAACCAGTTTCTGTCTTCAAGAGGTTTTCACTGCCTCTGAGTAATGAGTCCGCATGTAAACATGATCCCTGTTCCAGTTTAGCATCTTTTTTCTGTATAATTATTCCATGTTTGTCACTGTTACTCTGGACGATTCTGTAATATCTTCTCACATGTGATGTTCATGTATCTACCTCTGTGTTTGGTGTGTAGAAAGCTCTTCCAACCAATAGCAAGAGCGGAGGACCGACGGAGGTAAAGCTAAAAGCTGATTGGCTGATTGACTTCCTGCTTCCAGCGTCATGTGATGTGTTTTCCAAAATGTTTGTGGTCAAAGTGGATCTGGAGATTCAAATGTTTAATTTCAATTGGACAAGACAAACAAAAAGAAATTCTCAAACTTGGCGACTTTGCTAGCAGACATTTTGGGAAAGCAGCCACTGTGTGTTGTGATTGGCTGGTCACTGTGATGTCATACAAGTCCACGCCATCTTGTTCCCAGCCAGAGACACACTGAGTGGGAGGACGTCCATTTTCACCCATTGACACATGACTAAAACTACATCTCCACCCACCCAGAGTGCCCCAGGGTGCAGAAACAAGCACGCCATGACAGACTGCATCCAAGCTAACATCTGCCACTTTAACTTTGATTTGTTTGTATTGTTAATAAGAGCAGAGTAACAACAGGCTAACGCTGTGGTTCACATTAGAGCCAGTGACTGAGGATGATAGTAATGGGAACATGAAGTCAGACACTGTGTTCTGAGTCCAAATGTTACACCATGTACTAAAATCCACTTGAGACCAAATTAATCTCTGTTTTTTGTTAGATTTCACATCCATCCATCCATTTTCTATACCGCTTATCCTCTTAGAGGGTCGCAGGGGGGCTGGAGCCAATCCCAGACATTGGGCGAGAGGCGGGGTCCACCCAGGACTGGTCGCCAGTCAATCACAGGGCTGACACACAGAGACAGACAAACATTCACAGTCACACCTGTGGACAATTTAGAATCACCAATTAACCTAACTTGCATGTCTTTGGATGGTGGGAGGAAGCCGGAGTGCCCGGAGAGAACCCACGCGGACACGGGGAGTTGTTGTCTGTCTGTCTGTGCCTTAACCAGTCGGAAAGCTCTATGTACAACTTCCTTGCATTTAGCCAATCAAATCATTGTTCTGTCATTGGCAGACGGTCACACGGACCAACAGCTGAAAACAAAACAAGAACCACAGACTTTTAAAACATATTTTTGAGGGCATTTAATGTGTTTATTCGATAGCTGACAAGAGAGAGATGACGGGAAATGATGGGAGAGGGAGATGGGAAGGACATGCAACACAGATCCTCGGCCAGACGCTGCATGAACGCATGTTCACGGTCAGCGCCTAACCCCTAGACCCCAGAGCCACAGACCTTAAATAACCACATTAGCTTTCCTGTGAATGTCTCCTTCCTATCTACAAACATGTTTTAAATTAGATAGCTAAATGGTGCTGTTGTTTCTCTTCAACACCAAACTGCTGCCTGTCCTTGGCCTTTAAGCTTTACAGTTACCACAGCAGGAGTTTACTTTGTCCATCTGTGCCCCCTGTTGGCTCAGTTGTCAATCAAATGTGCACCGACCCCTCCAACTCAGGGGCTTGTAGGATAAAGAGGCATTTTAGATTTAATTCCTTTGAATAATAATAAAAGAAATGAACAATACATTTACAAAGCACCGTTACAGGATTATGACTGCTGAAAGGAACAACTTTAACTGATGGAATACATGTCTGTATTTGGTTTTAGGGGGAAAATCCATCTTAACCTAATTTTGTGTGAGTGTTTCCATATGAAAGGAAACTAACCAAAATAACTCATAGTCCACAAGAGCAGGCATTTGTCAATGACAAATCTGACAAGTTTTTTTGCTCCCAGAGCCATTTCTAAAAACTTTGTATTTCTCTTCAGATATGAAAGTGATAAGACTTTGTTTCTGCCAATGCCTAACAATTCTCCAGTTTCCACAGCTACAAAGGATTTTGTTCATCTTCTGTCTTCTAAGTTTGATTCTCTGACACCAAAGAAAACATGTGCAGCACTGAACACTGGACTTCCCCATCTCACACACACACACATTATTTACTGTATGACTGTAAATAAGTTGGTAGGTTGTTATAGCAACATCATACAATAACAACAACAACAACAACAACAACAACAACAACTACAACTGTCGCTCCATCTGTCCGTGTTTTGTTCCATTTTTTAAGGTTACCATTACGAGCTGCTACACAGGTATTTAAAGATGGCGGTTGCCGGTGCTGCATTGGCTCATGTGTTCAACCAATCAACATACACTTACATCAGTCAAAACAGCGTTCTAACAACTATGATCGTTCCCAGTTCTTGCAGTGCAAACACAATAAAAAGGGATGGGTGTCCTCCAACTGTTCTTAGAACTATGAAAAAGTTCCTCCGGTCCGAAAACGCTTATTGTTAACCATGTAATCAATTGCCCTATGTCTTCTTGATGTCATGGTGTAAAGAGCACATTGCATTCTGAGATTGATGAGGACTCAATGGGTCAGTCGTTGTCCACTGCCACTGTTACACCTGCAACAAAGGGAAAATTAACTCCTTTTTTCTTTGGAATATTCAAAGAAGTACAGGCGTCATTTTTATCAGCTTCCCAGAAACGCTGACAAGCAAGCTGACTGAAATCACCTCATAAGAAAGCGAAAACAAAGTTTAATTGAACTTCAGTGTGGATTTGGCTCCAGAGATTGAAGTTCCTCCGGTCCGAAAACGCCTTTTCATAATCATATGATTTAAAACTCCCATGAAACAGTAGTCATGAGCTGCAGAGTGAATGTTCCTCATAGCGTCTTGAGGGGAAACGTGCTTTATAGCGTGTCAGTGAGACCGTCAACAAATTAATTCCATCACAGAGGCTTTGGGGGATCAGCTCATCACTGAGTGTTGCCGTAAATCTTGATATGTGGTTGCTGTGGCAGAGCTGTGGGCTTCAGTCTGTGGACCACACACACACACTTGAGGGCTTGCATTGCACCATATCAGTGTAGTGATCTGTATGTATAACTGTTTTTTTTTGTGTGTGTCCTAGACCCACAGGAATGGATGCACTTGTCACTTTCCATATTTCAACACACGTGCATCTGCACAATCTGATTTTTCTAACATGTTTTCTAACTTTTCTAACTTCTGCGTTGCCAAATAAACAAACTTGTGGTTAAACTTTGGGGATAATCACATAAACACACTTATTTTTTCCAAGTATCGACTTTTCAGAGCCACTTGTACAGCTGATAAATCTTATTTTTTTGGGGAGGCAAATTCCCCAAAGAGACCAAAACCAACAATGAATTTATCCCTCTTAAATTGAGGGGAGGTCTGTTGTATAAGTCTGTGGCTTTGGAAACGTATAGCAAGTGTTTTTTTCTTTGGATAATAATAAAAAATAATTATTTAATTGTCTCATGCACCTGAAGCAACAACCCCCCACCAGCGCAGTCTGAACAGGCTTTGTGACTCTTTAGTGGATCTTGTTGTCTGCTTGACAGAAGGTTTCAGCTCTTTTGGCATGGTCGATGTCTGTCCTCATGACACCCTGTATCGGAAATCTGTTTTCAAGTTGGACAAAGGATCAGAGCTCCTGCACTTCATCCTTTGTATGCTGAAGACAACACTACTGTCATGATCCCCTAAGGACTCTTGTTTGGACTCTGTGTTTTCTGATCTTTGTTTCCTGTTTTTTTGTAATCCTTTCTGTCTTGTTCCTGTCCTCATGTCTCTCTGTTTATCCTCACCTGCTCTCCAATGCTCACCTGCCCCTGATTTGCTCGTTAACCCCTTCTCTATATATACCGGTCCTCTCCCTTTGTTCTCTGTCGGTTCATTGTTGGTTGTCTCTCCTTGTCGCGTCCCTGTGTGTCGTTCCCTGGTTTCTCAAGTTTTTGTAAGTTTATTTTGTATGTAATAAATCTTTGAATTTCTTCAGCCTCCCCGCCTGTCTGAACTTGGGTCCTCTCCCTGCTGCCTAGATGGCATATCCTGACAACTACTACTTAGCCAAAGCACCAAATAGACTCAGGTAACTCAGCCAAGCAGAGACATTATGAGCAGAGACATGGTCTGGACTCTAAAACCGCAGATGAGCACATCGGCAAACTGATGGACAGTTTTGGATGTCACACCTGATTTTGCAGACCAACCATTTTCTTCATTATTTTGTTGGCTAATTTCTGCACAAGACTTGTCAGAATGTCTTTGCCACGTCCACACCATTGAAGACTTGCAGATCTTTAGTAGTTGGACTTTCTCAGCTCTTTCTGATGGTGTGTCACTCTAATTCAACCCCACTCCTCAACAGTGTGCAGCAATGCATTAAGTCTTGTTTGTACTCGCAAGAGACACCGTGACACGGGCCTCCGCAGATGTCGCATGAGCTACGAGCTTGCACAGAGGCATTTATGATGAATAAGTAAGAAGCCAACAGTTCTTACCAGAAAATTGTCATAAACCAACATGGCTGCAGCTCGTTGTTGCTGAGGAAGAATTTAACTGTCTTAATCTGTTAAATGTGGTGGCAATCTCTCTCCATGAGTTCAGGATCATGTGGCGGTCCCTGTCCCGGTCTCATGGAAGGCTCGTAGAGGTGCTTGTAAGGCGTACCTGCCGAGCCAGTCCAGCTTCGAAGATGTTCATGTTGAAATGAAACACTCAGCGTCTAGTTACAAAAATTCAGACACCACGACAACTTGCAGAGCCTTCGCGCTTGACGCAAGTTACGTGATGATGTCATTTTTGGGGCATGGCTTCTCGCGCGAGGTCCACTGCATCAATGCATAAACCCTGTTTTACTTAGTGATGTGTCACAGCAATGAGATTACTTTTTCAGTAATGGTAGTGTAAGGAATTACAATTATTATTTTTGTTGGGGCATTTTATGCCTTTATTATATAGCTATAGTGGAGAGGTGACAGGAAAGCCACAGAGGCGCACTAAATTATCACAGTTTAAAATTCTGTAATTACATTAGTTTCTCTTCCTGGTAAAGGAAGTTGGAGGGTCAATCAGTTTGGTCTCTCTGTTCAGTGGACAGACTGATCTGAGACATGTTAGCAGTTGTTTAAAGTTGGGGGGGGTGTTGAACCCCGCTGCTTCACTGTGAACTCGAGACTTCTGGAGAGTCTGTGTGCAGTCAGTGTTGTTGCTGGTGATGGTCAACAAATCCTTCCAAATTGTAGGGTGGCTGCTTGTTGCACCATAATGTCTTGTTTTCTATTTCTATGCTGAAGACACGACGTGTGGAAGCTCTTTAAAGGCACTTCTGATGGAGCTGGGCTGACTAACAGAAAGTAATGAATAATGTTTCTAATTACTTTTACTGTTGAGTAATTAATATAACCCGACGGATACTGGATTCTCGAGGCCGATACTGAGATTGAGATTTGGGAGTTTAGAAAACCTGATGATGATATATTGGCCATAATTCCTTTTTTTTTTTTTTTTTCATACAGTCACATAAAATCTTGAAAGGATCCCTTAGATTAGTTGGTTGGTTTTTAAGAATTGTGACCAAGATACGTACTCAGCGCGACATTTTATTATGTACAAATCAACATCAGCGCTCTGGTGGACAAACTATGTAATGGAGACACTGTGCCTACATTATCTCAAATCTACTTTGGCATTTCGGTACTGACATTTCTTGTTACACACACTGATGTATCTGCAATACGCTAATGTGGGCTGATATATTGGCTCGGCCTATTTATAGGTCTGGCTCTAGTAATTAGTAAAGTAATATGATTGCTTTTTAAATGAGAAATAGGTAATCAATTACATTTCTCAAGTAACTTGCCCAACCCTGCTCCTCAGTAACATGCTATCAGTGCTCCTGAAGCACACTGACTGTTAGCTAAATTTACAATACTTTAGTGTGACACTGATCCGGTGTAAATGAATGAACTGTGATCTGTAATATAAAAATTACGCAAATAAAATGGAAACAAAAATAATTTTGTATTAGTTAGTTATTGGTTATTAGTATTAATATTCCAACTTCAACATTACAGCTATGAAGTGCTTTATCTCATGTTCTCTTGGTCTCAGCTGCACCGTCTTTTGATGCATTCCCCTGACTCTGGATGTACCGAGTAGAAAAGGTAGACTGTGCTTTTCTTGGCTAGTTATTGTGTTAAACTAAAAGCGTATAAACTCCCTTTTGTCACCGCCGCTGCCAGACAAGTCATTGATATTAAGCAGTCTCATGTCAGCATTTGGCTGCATGTAAAACTGTAAAAACACAAACAAATCATGACCTAACATTGGAAAAATTATCCAGATTTTAATGTCCAGCTTTTCTTATGTTGTACAGTTTGTCATGTTTAATGGGCAGCGTTAAGAGGCAGTCAGTAGCCAGTAAAGAGGGACAGTAGGAGGATTTTACAGCATGTAAACCAGCACAAACATTCACACACACAGTAAATGCACAATACAGCTTAAATGTTTTATATGCAGTTTAATTGAGTCCTACTGAAATTTTGAATGGAAATAAAGAGGACGAGACTCATCAACATTTGCCTTTTAGATTATTGCTTCAGTTTAGCATTAATGTACCCCACAATCGCTTATTCCTGCAAACATTTACATGGATATTTATGATTAAGTAAATTCTTGTTCGGAGAAAATCGAATTAGGCTGCAGAGTCCACAGTATGCTCAGCCTGATTTGCTGCGCAGGGTTTGATCCCATGTTGATGAGGTACAACTGCTCGCTTATGTTGATTGCTTTTTCTAATAGAGGCTGCCACGAATTTTACCTCCGATCTTTATTTCCATTTCATATCTAAGAAGGGTGCAGTGTTTACCTCTGACTTCAAGCATAATAATTGGATTTCTTGCCAGGAAATCTGGTTGTTGGAATTTTTCTGTGTTTTTTTTATCCCAGTGAAAGAAGCCATGAAACCTTCAATCTTGGTTGGAAGACATTTTTATTTGCTGATTTTGTCATCTGGACACTTCTTGCTACACCCAGTGTGACTTAGAAAACAATGTCAACTGGTAAAAACAATATTTTTGTAACCTCCCAAATCAATGTTCATCATCCTCATTAGCTTTGCTGCTAACCAACAGCCAAAGCACCAGCAGTTTGATCCAGCTAGTAACATTTACTGTTGTAATTAATCTCTGTACTAACTCATGAAAAACTATAGCATTACAATTACAATTACAATACTGATGTGGTGATTAAACAGTTTCCTATTAATACACCCAACAGACTCAGAGCAACATCAGCATGCTGTGAAACAAAAGTCAGCTGATAATTCTCTGTGGGTTCGTCAGTACGAGCGACCTCTTGACACATGACACATAGTCATTTAATCTGTTGTTTGAATAAAAACAGTGATTAGTGCAGCTTTAAGGTCTAAAATGTGATTCTAGGATTCCCTGTCGGTCATGTTTGTTTTTCCAGTGAAGCTGCGCCACTCCTTGTACTAAAGGTTTTAGGTACATATACAATAGCATGATACAGGATGTAAAGTATCTTTCATAGGTTAACAGAACCAGACATAAACTTATCTAAAACTAATGAGTTTAGAATGACACACAAGATGAAGGGTAACCTCACAGAAGATACTTTATAGGAATTTGTAAAAGTACTTGATATCCTACAGTCAGTTCCAATGTATCACAAAGTTAACCGGATTATAGCTTCCAATGGAGACAGACAATATATAAACCACAGATCAGCATCTGTATATCTCATGTATTGAATGCAGGACTCTTCTATCTTTCCTCTGTCTGAGGTCTGCCAACCATGTCTTAGTTTCTGTGTCAGCATCAGTGTCTCATTGTATAGTTTCCAGATGTTTGAGGTTAGAGAATCCCTCCATCCCAAAACATGTAGTTCATGATTAGAGGCTGACCTGACGTTTCCAGAGGTCTTTACTGTGACACTGGTTCAACCTTACCTCCCCCCTCAGTTTCCATCTCTGTCCTAAAGTGCACTCTGGAGTGGATTTGAGGGGAACATGGCGGGAAAAAATGTTTCAGAGAGGATACAGGAACAAAACGAAACAGCCCAGTGTGACATTTAGGGCATTTCAGAAGTCAAAATTACTGGACAGGACCAGCTCCACATTATTGTGTGGAGCCAGGGGCATAATCAGTGCTGTTATAATGCACAGTGAATGTCCAGAATGCAGAAATTAGGGAAGTCGTGACTGTGGCCCACGCCAGCAGGCAACTATCTCTTGACCCGTAGCTTCATGTTTCA
Organism: Macquaria australasica; assembly: GCA_005408345.1. NCBI lineage: Eukaryota > Metazoa > Chordata > Actinopteri > Centrarchiformes > Percichthyidae > Macquaria > Macquaria australasica. The sequence goes on from SEMN01001307.1 coordinate 21,473, forward strand.
TAGGGACACCATTTGGAAGAGAGGCTGTGAATCATGGCTGTACGTTGAGCAAGACAACATGGACAACTACATTCCTTTTTTTGTTTAATTAGGCACAGACAACAGGAATGACAAAGAGCAGTGACTGATCTCCTTTTTCATGTGAAGGAAGACTTTGGCTGAACAGCATGATTCAGAGGCAAGCTAGATTTTGCCTTCTTTGCAAAGTCACACTAAATATTTTTGATGGTACCAGAGGACCAGCACGCAGTCAGTATGTGCTTGATTTGGCCCAGATTATATACTTTTTGCTTGAATGCTTTGGCTCGGTTTCCAAGAGAAAGTTCCAAGATGTAAAACTCTGAAGGCTGCTAGTGTCGTCCAAATCGCATCATAGAAACTTCATTAAAATGACATTACTATAAATTTTGGATGACATTCTCAACCTGTTGTTGCTAACCTGAGCTCAGGTCACAGCTGCAACACCTGTAAAGACCAAGAAATACACATCATCAAATGTTTAGAGAGTTCTGAAAGGTCCTCAGGGACACTTTCCATAAATGAATCAACTTCCACATGTCCTTACATTAGTAACCGTGAGAGCACCCGTCTCAAAACTATGCTCTTCTAGCTTGCTCCTTTTCGGTGAAAAGATGATATACAATCCAGGACGTTTGGTTTTAATATTTCCATGAGTTTGAAGGAATATGAGACATCAAAACACTGTACAGCGAGTTCTACTTCTGAAACAGTAAAATTAGCACAATGCCAAATTCACGCTATTAGGTATTCTACCTGGAATGTGCGCTTGCACATATTTGATTGGCCAGTGCAGTGCATTGTCAGATGGCGTTGCATTGCACAAAGACGATTCTTTGCTGGAGCTTCTGTATTGTAACTTTGGACAAAAGTGGCAGCCAAATTGATATATGTGATGACTCCCATTGGGCCAACGCAGTGGTCTCATTGAAATTAATGAGGAAGTGCTATTGTCAGTCTGAAAGCAGCCTAGCATGGCTCTCTAACAGTTCAACCAAAGTACTGACATTACCAAAATACGATTTTTTTCTGCTTCCAGTAAAGCTCAACAGGCAGTGCAAGGCATGAACAATGCTAAACTTGTGATATTGGACTATATATAAATTGACTAACTTAGGGTATGTACGCAGAGGGCCTAACAAAAATTAAATGAAGTGAAAAAAGCCTGTACGGAACATATGTCCTTTAGTTCCAACTTGTTGTTTTTCTTTGTACAATGTAATGCAAATTTAAGCTAATATTAGCCATCTTTGTAGTGGTACCTCCGACACTGCATGTTAATTATGTTCCACCCATCTTTCCTTATACTTCCCATTCTTTTCTCTGACGTTTTAACCAACACATATCTCCACCTAAACCCCTGACATGAATAGCTGAGAGCTTTCAAGGTCCAAATAATAATAATAATAATAATAATCACAGTAATATGATATCCGAACATACCACTATTCATAGTTGTCTTTCTACATAAGGTATGCACATATTTTGAAAAGTGATCTCGGGATCAAGTGGAAAATTAAATCCATATATGCCTTCATAAATGAGGCTGCCGTGAAGCTTGACATGACCCAGCGTGGCTTCACTCGGCCTGGTTGCATTATCCGTTGGCTCCGAAACCCTTTATAATTGCAAGGCCCTGGGAAGGAAGAACGCCAAACCAACCAGCCCCATTTGGAAGAGAAAAAAACAACACAGAAAAACACCAGGCAACAACCAGATTGTGTGGCAAGTTTAAAACACTGCACAGGTCAGCAAAACAGCTTTGCACACATTAAGCCTGTTTTTTTCCCATGGAGAATGCATGGCATAGCAACTGTACCTCATCAAGTAGTGTATTTCATTAATTGTTATTCATTGAAACCTGGTCAAAGAATTTGGTGACAGCTGCAGTGAGAATGAATTAATCTCTATTTCCCACAAAGTTAAAATTAAGATACAGGTCTGTGTGAGTGGATTTCCTGTACACTTTAGTCTTTATGCTCCCATCACAAGTGTTTTGGAAACAAAATGTTCATTTCAAGTCGCCTTATATGATCTTGTGTGTATTTGGAGTTTCATAACTGTTTAAGACAAATGTCTAATTCAAATTTAATGAAAACCCTTTTCATGTTTTTACAAATAACACATTTTGAAGATACTATGAATGTTATACATTGGATTGTTTAGTTTTAAATGGGTGGTACCAGATATTATTTCACTCTACCCATATACACATTTGATGAATGTGGAATAATACATTTTATTTGTCTTGGACATTTTGCCCTCACTCACATTCCTCTTCTTGCTCTACTCTCTTGGATTTTAAACTATACTGTGCAAATGTAACTATGTCAATTAAACCTTGTCATGTTTTTCTTGCTGTGAAATAATGATGAATGTGTAAAACGGGTCTTAAAACATACCACCTTAATTACAGCTGTAATACTGGAATGGTGCAACAGTACTGTTGTTTAAACTTGTAAAACTTATAAAATGTTTTGTTTGACAGCCTAAATGATATTAGATGAATGATTCTCAGCCTTCCTTCTAATAGTTTAATGGTTATTGCATAATCATGTCATAATCCTGTGTGTCCCTGTCTTTTTTTTGCTCCTTGGATGCAGATAAATGTTTCTCCAACCAGACCAGCCCCAAGTGTGTCTCCTTGTCCCCTTCCTCCTCAGAGGTTGAGCCCAACTCCTCTTCCTCCTCGTCCTCCATCCTCCCTGTCAGCCAGATGATCGACAAGGTCAAAGGTTACTGCTCCACGCGCTCTGACAACTTCTATAAGAATATCATCATGTCTGACAGCTTCGCCCACAGCACCAGGTTCTAGAACTTTCCTCAGTGTTTTGGAGCAGACCTTCTGGAGCCTCCCCTTGTGTTTTGGAATTGCCCAAATTGTTCTAGAAAATTCTGTGACATCATCTTCCCAGCAGCTTCAGTGACAGAGGAGGCTTCTGTAAAAAGGTTCCAATATGAAAGGCAACACTGGAACCTGCCTCGCTGTTCTGGAACTGCCCATGATGTTATTTAAGGATTCACTTTTGTTCTGGAACCTTTGTGTGTTCTGGAATTACTTTTAACATTCTAGAACTCTCTGACAGCATCAGTCCCAAAGGAGAGTACTAATTCCATGGGCCATTACCAAAGCCTGTCCAACATTCCACGTGTTTCGAACAGCTCCCAAAATTCCAGAACTCTCTGACAGCCTCACCAATTTACAATCCTCTGTTTCTGGAACTGCTCCAAGAATTCTAGAATTCTTTCCCAACTTCAGTCACAAACGAAGGTCCTAGAATTCCAAGGGCCATTACCAAAGTCCAACATTCTAGAATCCTACATGTTTAGGAACTGCTCCAAGCATTCTAGGACTCTTTGCCAGCCTCTGCCAGAAAGGAGGGTTTTTAGAATTCTAAGGGCCTTTACAGAAGTCCCTCCAACATTCTTGAACCCTCCAGGCTTCTGAAACTCCCTGACCTGAATTCTAGAACCTTCTGCCTAGAACATTCGTTTTCCTCCCTACTGTCTCTCTCCTGTCATCTAGAATGCCTGGATCCTTTCCGCCATCCTCCTTTGCCCCTGGAGCATTGAATTGGAATCCCTGTTGTCCTTTTAATTTTGATGTGTTTAATTGTGTTTCATCATGTACATTGTTGGTAGACATAGCTGTTGTAGGAGCCCCAGTTTTAACTGTAATTTTAATTGGACTGATTGGAAAATTCTTTATCTAGTCATCAGGATTCATTAAGAGCTGGTTAGTTTGTGTGACAGCTACATGATTTAAACCAGAGTCACCATCTTAATGCACTGTCTATGCTATGTATCAAAGTGCCTGCCTCCTTTTCATGCAAAATGTCAAAGGCAGTCTGTGAACTTGCTCCAACAAACTACTAAACATCCCAGAAACCAAGTTAAAATAATCGTGGTTATGAGGCGCATGTTATGGTTTCAAATCCTGGGGTCTCCTGGATCATTAGGGGTGTCTGAGAGCTACGGGGTGGTAATAGAACGTTGGTGCGATTCTACTGTATCATATCAAATTACAGAATCAGCTGACCTGGCTGCCAGACTGTGGAACTAAGAGGAAATGAAAGGGACCAAAGGAGAAAGCAGAGAGGGGAGGAAAGGATAAACACAAGGCAGGGAGGTAGACAAGAGGGAAAAAAGGTTCTGGTAGAAAAAAAGTAGGCTGTTCTAGTGTTTTTTTAATACTGTGATGCTTGTTTAAACTGGCCATTTGTGCATGTGTGTGTGGAGCCATATCCTATGTAAATATTGATGATCTATCTATTCTATCTGCCTTATTCTATAGTGTTATAATGTGTCCGGGTGGTTGCTTTTGTTTATGCCTTCAAGGGGTCCTGGAAGGGTCACCAGGACTGTACATACAAACCCAAACATACTCCAACTACCCATGCTGTGTAGGCGTCTGCTGTCCTTTTCACCTTGAGAAACAAGTCAAACATAGATGGATGAAAAAAAACTGAATACAATTCAATACTTGATCTTCCACCTGAAAGCTACAGACCAGTTGATCAAGGTGCTTTTTGGTGTAACTCTCAAACCAAATTAGAGATTTTTTTAACATATTTATATTCTATTATAATGTATATTATCCTGAAAAACAAAGCTGGTATCCCTAACAATGGACGGCCCAAGCATATTGACACACATTATGAATTTATATTGAAAAATATCTCAACTTTGAAATTGTCTTGAAGCTTTGAAATGTCACTTATCCTGAACAAATGTTCCTGACAAACCAGATTTCAAAAATCACACAAGGTAATCAGAGGTGCTGCTGTTGTCATTTTAGGGTTTTGTTCAGACTTCGTTTGGATGAAAAAGTTATGGTTTGTGAAAATCTCTTGACCATTTGTTGCACTGCCTCCTTAAAGACTTTTAATTTAGCTTCAGATGGTATATGGAATATTTGTCCAGCACTAAGGAGAACAGTTGTGGGTAACGTTTTATTTTCCTAATAACTTCCAAATCATTTCTTGAAGGTTTGTTGGAAAGATCTTTGTAATTTGGTACTGTGAGACTGTTGTTTTTATTTAGTAAGTTTTAGAACAGATGTTGATCTCAGAGAAAATCTCTGGAAAAATAACTATTTAAACCCAATTAAGAATGTATTCATCATTCATTTATTTCTGAAATTTTTATTCTCGTGTTCAGCTGACCTGTTGTGCACTGACTAAAGGACTTGTGCGCTAGTTACGCTAGTTTAGCATATCATTAAAATCAACTGACAGTGTACCGACTGAACACTGTCTCTATTTTACCTATAATTAGTAAAATTATGACAAAGTTCTTTCAGAAAGTCTGATTGACAGGTGTGCAGCATCAAAAACCGTTGACTGTGAAAAAAAACAATTCTCGCACACTCTGTCATTTCAGTCCTCAGACCTTCATCAGGTAGAAATCATTCATTTTACCTAAAACTGCAGATTTTTTGTTTTTCACCTATAATTAGTAGCCTACCAAATTGTTCTTTCCAGAAAATATCCAAGGTAATTATTAGGAATTTATGGAGCTGTAAAATAAAGGGCAACAAACTACTTAATTTAAGCTTTCTTGACATTATTATAGACAACTGACAAAAGACTTTTAACAATAAAAGGACATTACCTGGTATTTGTTGTTTAAAAGACCAAACACTACGCTATTGCACTCTGTGTTTTAGGCCTTGTTGATATTTGATTACAAGATCCTCAGATACATTTCAGTTTGTCAAGAACATTTCTTTTTAAGTTCAGAAAATGTACACTTCTTTTTGATAAATGATCAAAACAAATAGATCTTGGTAACAGACTTTTGGACCCTGCAGCACTCATCCATCATTATTAATAAAGAGAATTCATTCATCATTTGTGTCAGTTTAGATCATTTTATGGTGGTGATTGGTCACACCTTTTTTTGTCCAAAATGTTTAGTGAATCACGCCAAAAGTAGAAAGAAGATAACACAGCACCCAGGCAACGCAAGATGATTTTAAGATATTTAGTTGATAGTAATTTTAGAAAGGGAAAGACGATGCATTTTCTGTTTGTAAAAAGAAAAGGTCTATAAATGTGTTTCCTTTTTGTTTGTGTCAGACGACCTGAGCTGAACGTGTTTTCCTTATTCTTAAGTTTGTCTTTTATTGTGTTTTGCTGTGTGGTAAGCCTTTATTTATTTCCTGGATGTACAGTTTCTCTGCACTGCAGCTGATCTCAGCCTGTTTCATTCAGTTGAATCTCTGTTTAAGCAGACAGTCGTGTACTGAGAGACCTGTCTCAGGTCTTTTAGACATTCAGACATGAAGTTTAGACTCTGGATCTTTGGACCCCGACTCGACGTCAACTGTTGGCTAAGCAGACTTCCATTGTCCACGTGGAGCCAACAGTGTTCAACACCAAAGCATGATTGTGTAGTGAAGCATGCTGCTTTTGCCCAGAGTGGCGGGAGAATGCATTATTGAGCGCTCAGAAACAAACCTCCAGAGACTGTGAAAGAAGAGACGGAGCCCCTCTGGCAGCTCCAGAGGCATAGCTCGGTCATTCTGTCAGTCACTGGCCCGGGTTCAGCCCGAGGGGGGAAAAGATAAAGATAGTTCCTGTTTTTAGCCAAAGACTGCTAAATATAAAGCACTAACTGAAGGTCAACAGAAGATCGAATCCCCTAAATTAAAAAGGACTGTTGTCATTTGGATCATTTTGTGTCTAATGTCCCACATGTTTGGCTTCCATTTTTATTGTTGGCCCTGGTTAAATTATTCATTTCAATACAAAACACAGCCTGAACAGCAGGGAAGAATAGTTCTTTCATTGAAATGATCGCCACACAGAGGGCTGACTTAAAGGGAAATTAGCCATTAGGGGACAGAAAAACTAATTTATTCGAAGGTGAAAAGATTTCTTTAGATCATCTATAGACCAAATCTAAGCCTCTATTTTTTACTGTACACACAGGGGTCATTGCTTTGTGTCACTGTCGATTTCCACTGAAAAATACACTGATTTTTTTTTTAAAGGTGGCAGTAAGAAGTCACCCAGTGCGGCTCACTGATGTGTTTTAATGGAGCTCTATGGCTCAGAGGAAGAAGAGATATCGGGCTCTGATACACACACAATACGTGTTAGTAGATACATTCGCTGTTGGTTTGAGTCTGAACATTTTAATGACTTATTTTGTCCCCGCACACTAAAACGATGTCTCCTGCCAACCTGCAGCAGCAAATTTCACAGTGAACAAGTTTCTCTTGTGTTGAGCTGAGGAAATTACAAATAAAGAGCAAAGACAAATGAGCTGCTGTTGAAGCACCAGAGTCCCTCTAAATAAGTACGAAAACAAGAAATTATTAAATTATTGACAAAATCATCTCAACTCAAGCTCCGCTTTACTGGTTGAATAGCTCAGAAAAAGCCAGTAAGTGGACCTTTGTTTACACACCATATCTACAATATACAGTTAATGTCCACTTAAACACATCTGACTGATGGTAGGAACTGATACACAATAGTTTGATAATCTCACTGCGTGAATCAGTTATTTGGCAGCTCAGCAGAAGGTAACTTTAGAATCGTTGCTCTCTCAGATGGATAAACAGAAATCACCTTAAATAAACTCTGTCTGCTTTTGGTTAGAAAGCTGAATGCATGCGGTGCTGAGGTCAGACCTCAGTGACGCTGAATAATCTCGCAGTGATGGCGCTGCTCTGCCGAGAGCCAGACGGCTGCACAAACTGTCAGAAATCACAAGAAGAGTGTATTTATAAAAACGCTCTGAAGTGTCAGCAATGAAATCTCTTCTAACCCAACAAATATCTTCTCTCACATGTCGTATGTACAGTTCCAATTAATTTAAATATTTCTGCAGTAACTCTGAACTGAGTATTGTACCAAATGTTCTGATGAGGATTGTATTTGATCTTGGCTTTGTATTATAATTATGATATGATTCTGTTTTCTGCACCGGGCGATGTCGTCGTTTTATGGTTTTTGTCGTGATGTTATTATCTGGAAGCTCACTTCAGCATCTCAACATTAAAGGGAATTAAAAGCTCTGAAATGTCCACCGAGGTTGATTCAAGCTTCATTTTCACTGTTTCACACACACGAGTGGAGTAGTGGAAGCCTTACTTATCTGTTGGTTCTTAAATGATTGCTGGCTTGTTGCTGCTTTTCTGGAGAGTTAACCCTCACGAGCTGCAGTTACATGGACAATATTTCTTCAACCCAGTTAGAGAATAGAACTTAACCGTTTACACAGACGCTAAATAAAGTGATCTGATGAATGTGTGTTTACATGCCCCGAAGCATTTTCACAGGTCAAAAAAATTCCTTGTTTCAATCCTTTCGACCATCCTTTAACAGTCCTTCAGTCTGTTCTATCAGCCACAGAGCAGTTTGGTTTTGCAGCCATCATGTTTCTGTCCCTCCCTGAAACTTGTTCACGTCCCCTGATCCTCCCCCATGTGAAAGAATATATTGATCAACCTGATTGAAAACTCCTTCCGATCGGGTCAGTCTCTTCTGACTGAGGTGGTCCCATGAGGCCTTTTGATTCTGATAGGGCTGTTATTACCTGCGAGAGCTGTCCTTTCCTGTTCAATTATGTATTTTGCTCCTAGTAATGCCAAGGTTACAGGATATGCTTTAGTGTTTGACGCAGCCAAGCAACCAATGAGTCACAACTTTTTCCTTTAATTACGTTGTTTTATTTTAAGATTTACACACAAAACAAGATCAGCCTTTCCAGAGCGGAGGAAGAAGTCGATGCTTCACTGTGCAATCAAAGAAGAAATAACATAATGTCTGTCGCTTAGGAGCAGTCTAAAATTGTATGACCAGCCCAAATGGAAACACCTGATAAACCGAAGGTGCTGAAGTCACCCGTTTACCCAGGAGGCAGAAGGAGAAGGAGGCACCGTCCTCCCGCTCCAACAGCCAGATTGCATTCCTAATCATTCAAATAATAGATCATTTTACACACGCAACGATTCATATTAATGTCAATGAACAAACCCAAAATATTTGTGTTAGAAGCTCCAGAGCACTGAAACGTGATGTTTTAGTCTTTCATCTGTGGCCACAAGTCAGCATATATATTTAATAAAGTTATTGCAATGTGGTGTTTATTCACTACAAAGTCAATATACAAACTGTCAGACGTTATCAATTAGCCTTTACTGACCGTGTGTTTGCAGACTGTGTTTGTAGTTGTTTGTAGGACAACTTTGACTCGAACTGATCTCCAAACTCCAATTTGGGAATAACTTTAATTCACGTCCACTTGCAACTTTCCAGTGACTTGGTCTGCAGTTGTGCCATTTCTTCAATTTGCATTCAGTCTAAACACACCTCTAGGATTATACATGAATATAAGGCTCAGGCTTTTATTACTGCAAAGCCTCAAAGATACATATTACAACCTGGTTGTTCCACTTCGAGGCCAGTCCTCCATTTGACCTCCAGGATGGAGCCATGCTGTGGTTTCCCCACCTTTCTTTCTGCCACAACTCCATCTTATCTTCACTTCATTAGCCAATCACAACACTGGGATTTATATTTAAGCATGTGGTGGGGCAGCCGAGCCACTAAACACAGAATGAGAAATGAGAGAAATCTGCCAATGTATCTGCCAGGAGTCAAAGGAGAGAAAACACCAGAACTACCAGATCATTCATCACACAGTGTACGGAGATAAAACACACACACACACACACACACACACACACACACACACACACACACACACACACACACACACACACACACACACACACACACACACACAGTGCACTTAGACAAACCAGAGATTGCTGTGGTTTCACTCTCTTCACTCCTGAGTTGAGGTCTTCTGTGGTTTGGAAGCCGAGGAGTTGATCTGAGCAGAGCTGTTTCTGAGGTCAGAGAGGCTGCTGCTGGAGGGTAAAGGAGGATTATCAGCGGGTCATGAGCTGGACCCAAGCCCTTTAAAGAAAAAAGAGGTAAAACTGTACTTCACCGCTTCAGTATGGGTCCAAGAATCAGATTTAGTCATGCTTTGATAACCTTTCCCAACTCTGAAATCCTTCACTGTTCAGTAACTGTGGAAATTTCAGATTTGAGGTTCTGAGTTTTGGTTTCTATCAGGAAACTAAATGTGATTTTAAGAGAGGTTGGTGCTTTAACAATTCAACAGTTTACACAGCATTTCTTTTAGGGCTGCAACTAATGATTATTTTCATTATCGATTAATTGTTTAGTCTATAAAATGTAAAAGAAATAGTGAAAAATGCTCATCACAGTTTCCCAGAGCTCAAAGTGACGTCTTCAAATAGCTTCTTTTGTCCAACCAACAGACCAAAACCAAAGACTCTTCATTTACTGTCAGAAAGGACAAAGAAAAGCAGCAAATCCTCACATTTAAGAAGCTGGAACCAGCAGGTGTTTTACTTTTTTTGCTTGAAAATGACAGAATCGATTAATGGATTATCAAAATAGTGTTCTAATTTCTTTTTGTTATAACTGGAAAACGTGATAATGTTTATTTCTACACCTCAAACACAACGGACACATATTTTCATCAGAAACAAGAAATTAAAATGAATCAGCACTTTGACAAGGTGCTGTATAACTAGAGCTATAGTCAATGCTGTTGTTATAGTCACAGTAGATCAGCACACTATTTTACTATGTCTTAATTTGGAAATTTGATATGACTAAGTGCTGGAAAAAAGAAAAATGTGTTGTTTGCCAGACCAGCCCATCTGTCATGAGTTACTGATCTGGTTCAGGCTGTCAGCCGTGACAGACGAGCTGTTAGAGTCCTTACACCAGATTACTGTGGTTTGGCAACAATACCACTCTGACATTCCCTCATCTATCATCCCATGAAACCAACAACAATAAATAAAACCAATTAACATGACTGACTGACAGACGACTTGTAGAGTCATTTCATGCCACTGCACTGTTGTTGAACTCCACAGAGAAACACACCGACTTTATCTGCTGAACAGGCTGATCTGCAGAGAAGTATGGAGATAAGTGTCAGTTAACACATGATAACTGTCACAGCTCTTTTCCACCAACATGGAACGGGTTCCGTTCCAATTCGTGCACCTAATTTTGAACTGTTCGCAGCATTTCAACCAAAACTAAATTGGTTTGGAACCTGAAAAGTTGGTTCCCAGCTGGAACCAAAAAATCATCAGGTTTTCCTTGACCTGAAGTGCGAACCATGACATCATCAGTGGGCGTGTCCTATTCACCAGGTTGGAAAGGATGAGAAGATAGAGAAGGCAGCAGTGGTCTCTGGTCACTATGGTAACAGTCTTCTACGTCTTCTGATCATTAATAGTTGGTCCAAAAACAAAAATCTGTAATAACAGAACAAAAGATTGCAGCTAATCAATGAGATCCGCCATCTTGCTCCTACTGTTTACTTCCATTGTGCATTGTGTAATGCCCTCCGTTGATGACGTGTCCTTGATTACAATGGTTCCTCTCAAAACTGGTAGGAACTCGGGCTGGTTCTCTAGATAGCTCCTAGGTTCCAAGAAACCTGAAATAATCCTGGATCCAGCCACATTCCTAACTCCCCAGGCCCCCTTCATTGCCATTTTCCATCCATCCACCAGTTGCCCTCAGACTTTCCCTCCTTTCCCCATCACCTGACCGCCCCACCCATCTTCACACCTGTTCCCACTTCCCTCACCTGCTCTGCAGTTACCTGGCCTTCCCCGCCCACCTCCTCACCTGCATCTCATTCCCTCATCAGCCTCTCAGTTTAAGGGTGTTTCAGTTGATGAGATTGTGAACTTGCAGCGTTTTCCCCTTGGTTCAGTTTCTTTTCACACAGAGAAAATCCCCACATCTACCTTTGCACCTACTTCTCATTCCCTAACCAGTCCCTTGTGTATACTTAAATAAAGTTTTAGAAAACACCAATACACCTGAGCCTTGAACATAGTCTGACATGCCTGAATCTGGGCCGCCAAACTAACTAAAATCAGAAATTGAAAGTACATTGAAAGTTACTTGGATTATGGTTTTATGAACAGGTTTTGGTATTTGTGGTATTCCTGGATATCCACCATTGTCCAACTTCACAATCAGTGTGCTGTTGCTGTTCCCAACATCATATTAAAGTTGTTTTCCTCTGAAAGAAAAATATTAATATTCCAAAAAGCTTCTGGACTCTAACATACATACGTGATGTGCCTCAGTGTCAGTCATCTTGGGACACGATTTTATCTGTATTTTGAAACAGAACATAGTAACATACTTTACATTTTTGGAGGTGAGTTTGAGGATCATTACTGCCTCTCTCTTTATATATGAGCCTCTCCATCTCGCTTGACTTTTCCCTCTGCGTATCTCTCGAGTCTCCCCTTCTCCCTCTGTTCCTCCTCTAGTTTCAACTTTTCCTATCTACCTTTCCTTTTCCTGCTCATGAAACGATCAGTATTCGAGATAAATCTTTGGAATAAGAATATACATCCTGTTTTATAATCAAGCCCCTGTTGCACTGTGAATTGAGCATAATAAATATTAATGAAATAAAATGCTTTCTCAATCTGTGAAGAGAAATTCTTCTTTTCCCATGAGAAGCCGCAAAAGAGGAAAGTCAAAGGTCAGGGTCAGCTACAGAGCAGTTGGGTTTCAGTGTCTTGCTCGAGGACACTTCAGCAGAGTTGATACTTGCCATATTGGGGCTGTTCTGCCAATGAGGATCATGTCAACAAAGCCAGCAAAACACGTAACAAAGCCTATAACATTAAAAAAAAAACACGTTTTCGGACCAAACAGTTCTGGGGACTCCCTGAGAGGAACTGCTCCCCCGAGAACTACATACCTTCAAGGGCTTTGTTTCTGTTTGCATTCACACCGCCAACAGGAACGCTGAAGTGACGTAAGCCAACCGGTGGTTGGTATAGCAATGTCACACACAAGATTCGTCACATATACGCTCAGTAAAGCTCTGTCGGCCCATTTGTCCGTGTTTTGGTCCATTTTTTAAGGTTACCATTACGAGCTGTTATACAGGTTTTTAAAGATGGCGGTTGCCGGCGCTGCATTGGCTCATGTGTTTGACCAGTCACTGCACACTTACGTCACTCAAGGTTCCTCTTGTGCGGTGAGAGTAGCTACTCTGAAGTGGGAGCTAAAAAAGTACAATTGTACAAACACAATTTTAAAAAAGGGGGTGGAGGTGGGGGGTGTCCTCTAACTGATTCTCTGAAAACGCCTACTGTGAAACATGTAATCAATTGCCCTATATGTCTTCTTGCTGTCATGGTGTAAAGAGCACGCTGCAGTCAGTCAGTCAGTCAGTCAGTCGTTGTCCACTGCCGCTGTTACACCTGCAACAAAGTGAAAATGAACTGTCCTTTTTTATCTGGAAAAAGCAGTAATTATGATTAAATAATTAAAAAGGTGTAATTTTTCTCAGCTTCGCAGAACCTCTAAAAAAATGAGCTGACTGAAATCACTTCGTAAGAAGCAAAGACAAAGTTTAAATGAACATCAGTGTGGATTTGGCTCCAGAGATAAACTGATACTTTAAGTATATTTTGATGCTAATACTTTTGTACTTTTACTTAAGTAAGATTTTGAATGCAGGACTTGTAACAAAGTATTTTTACACAAAAGTATTTAAGTAAAAGATCTGAGTACTTTTTTTTTAAATTTCTTAGAATGGAAACAACTTACAAGCACAGAATATGTACAAAAAGGAACACATAATAAATGAAAAAAGAGAAGAAAGAAAAAAATGTATTTTTAATGCTATAGTTTAATGTTAGGGGGGATAAAGATCAATATAAAAAATGTTTAACATAGTACAAGCTGTTATAGTTTGAATTGCCTTTTGTTTTGTAGAGTGTTGAACTGAATAAATGTATTGATTGAACTCTTTGCTAAAGGCAATAAAACATGGTTTCTTAGCTGTCAATTTACATTTATGGATATGGGAATTGTCCATTATAATAATAAGATTGATCATGTACACATAGCCTAAGTGTTTTTCTGTGTATTATTTTCCAGGAGACCAAACAATACATTCTTCCAAAGTGAGATAAAACCTTCATAAATATTTTCAGTAATAAAAGCACAAAGGTTTTACCAGAAATTCTTCACAATTGTGCAGTGCCAAAATAAATGCAGTTTATGGACATCCATAATGCAATTCACATCAATGTCTCTCTTACATTTTTTTAACATAGTTTTTAGCTGGATAGAATTTATATAAAAGAGTTTGAAAGAAACTTCCTAAACCTTATTGGTGATTAAGTATCGATTAGGTAGAAGCCAGGCCTTCTTCCATACAATACCATCCACTAATTGATTCCAATATGAAATCAGATTAAGTTCAGTAAATGTACTTAGTTACTGGCTTGCCATTGTGAAATGGTTACTTAGCAACCAGGAGAGTTAGCTAACATTAGCTTTAACAGTCGTTGTTTATGCTAATGCTGTCAGCTAGCCAGCGTGTTACTGAGAGCCTCGTTAGCTACTAGCGCAGGATCAGGTGCAGTGGGACATCATGTGGACATGGACATTTTATCTCCACCAAAGAAAGGAAAATGTCTGTCTGTCTGTCTGTCCGTGGCTGAGGTAATGATGGAGGTTATATAACGTGCTGGACACTGAATGAGCTGCTGTGTTGCTGCAGGACAGAACCTGCAGGGATTTGAACTGAATCTTTTATTTACTGGTTGTTAAGTCACCTGTTGACTGTGTGTGACCTGATTGTGAATCACTGTGCAGAAGGTCTGTTTGTTGTTTGTGGAACTTTCTTCGTCCTTGTTTTATTGAAGATGGGCTGTATAATGAGTCATTATTTCATGAAGTATCTAGACTACTGTAATCAATTGTTGTGTGTCGAGCGTGCAGATAAGACGAGTGTAAGTCATGTATTTCATACATGCACTGATGCTTTTTGATGTTAACAAACCTTTATATGTATAATGTGAATGCTTTTAGTATTCAGTCTTTTTAGAATTCACTACTGATGTGTATGTGAGTATAAGTTTTGTAGTATTTTTGTATGCCAAGAAGATACACGTGGTGTACGCATGTATCCACGAGCAGGGCTGGATCCAGGATTGTAGAAATACTGAGGTGTTTAAAGAAAAAGGAGGAAACTAGGTACAAAGGTAGAAAAACAGTTACGGTCTAACTTATAGTTGTATCTTTATAAATGAATGCTCAGGTTTAAAGGCACAATCTGTAATCCAAATGTTAACAACAGTACATGGTACACTGTAAACATGTATAAGGTGTAACCAGCTTTTTTGAGTTTATGCAACTTTTAGAACAAACATAATATTTCACATTTCCACCCGATTGGCTAAATTTGAAACCAACTGGAAATGTTAACTCATATCAGTGAACTAACTGTCTGCGTGAAGTTAGCTCAGCCAGGTGCAGTTGTTGGTTTGAGTCAGTATTTCTCTGCAGTGGCTGTTTGTCCCAACTTAATATCACATATCAGTCATCCTAGAAAAATACACTGAATGAAACGCTTTAGCATTTATTTCTGCACTTTATTCTTCCAACATTTGTGAAAACATCTTTCATAAAAATGTTCATAAAACAAGATTACAGGTTAATAAAATACCCAGATTCACTCAACTCTGATGCTAATGAATCCCTATTGATTCTTTTAATAATAATAAACTTTTTTTCTTAATAAGGTTACAAAGTGCTTTACAGAAACGTTCAACAGCACACTCGTCATTTTCAGCTGGTGCATACTGTCTGTTGACAATGACAAACATATGCTAATAGCCAATAAAATTCAACACAGACAAGTCTGGAACCTGCTATAAAGCAGATTTTCAGATCCTTTAATACAGCGACTAAAGACTCAACAACTGTATTTAAATTGCTGATAGTTTCAGTTACAGAAAGTTAGCGCAGGTCTGTGACAGTGAAACTAAGAGAAAGTAGGATTCAGCTGAACTTTCACCGCTATAGATCTACTGCTCAATATGTTAGCATGCTGATGTGAGTACAGCCTCACAGAGACGCCAGCATGACCATAGACTCTTAGTCTTGGTTATTTCATTTAAAATTCATATATTTTCTCCGTTCACCTGGTCCCATCTCCCCTTTCTCTAATCATCTGTCTCATACCTTACTCTTACACTCTCGCATCAGATGAGAGGAAGGCAAATAAAGACATTTTAATAGGCATCACACCGCCTGCTGCTCCAGCAGGTGAACCATGTATGTGTGTATTCACTGAATATCAGGCCAGAATACACACTGTATGTAATAAATCACAGGAACCTGGAACTAGAACAAGAACATTTCTCCCCCAAGGCACCTCTTCTTCACTCATCTTCATCTTCTCTTGTATTGTTTGCCGGAGAAAAAAAAAACACAAGACGCTGATGAAAAACAGGCACGGTCGACCATCAGCGGTCGAGTACATTGCATAAAATATTTCTGTTTTGAATTCAGAGTTCAAAACAGAAAACTGAGCTGCCTTCTCACTGCTCATAAAACAGGGAGGAGGGAGGAGGCTGACCAAACATCAGACCTCATAAACTCGTGTATATACCATCGATATAAAGTCAGAAGTCAGAAGGAAGGGGAGATGGAGGGGGGAGGGAGTGCAGGGTTGCGCATAGAGGCCGTTTGGGTAAACAGAGTCCATTCTTGAGCTTGAATGAAACTTTATGTATAGAGGCGCCTTTTCCCCACTGCATCCCAGGAGAGGAAGGAAAAGTGGAAGGTGATGATTGAAAGTGTTACTTGGTAAAGAAGACAGGTTAAGTGTTTATCAGTTTTTAGACCAATATTTAATTTAAAGCTGCTTTAGGAGATATTTTCATTAGAGATATCCCGATCCTGAGGCTGAAATCCAGCCCATAACCCGACCCTATCCTGTGCTGTGTTCACCTCGGCCTGCTGGTGTTGCAGCGCTGCTCTTATGGAGCCAGAACAGGGATTTTAGATTTTGGCTTTGAAACCCGAACTGAAAAAGGAAACATTGGCATTAAATACACTTGTATTCGGAAAAGTTGTATTGGCCCTGAAACAAGTTCCACTGAAAAACAAAACACAGAAATCCAAGCTTCCAGTAAAGAACGAATGTAACACACTTGTTCAGTTTCTGCCCATGCACTTACAGTCTAATTATCTTATTTTATTTGGATGTTTTTTGCCTTCTGATGTGTTTTTTAAATACAATCTTCAGATTTTTTTCTTCTCTTTTTTTATGCTGACAGTTTCTGTTCACTCCGGTTTTCAGTTTCAGTTTTCCGATATTTTTATTGAAAGACTGGTGGAGCAGACAGAAATATTGATATGGAAACATATGATTAAAGATGTGTCTACACGTGTCTTGTGTTTTGTGCACATGCTCACAGTTCCACAATGATAAGGATTTATAAATCAGAACCATGTGTACATGCATGGTTGATGAAAACAGTGTGTATGTATTTCTACGTGCGTAAACATAGTTTTCTCTTATACCAACAAGTGACTTCACCAGCAAACAGACCTGCAAGGGATTTACTCAGGTAACCTCACATGATTCCCTCTGTAATGAAGTCCTTATCACTTGGGATAATGCAACATGTGCATCTTCATTAAAAACCAGCCCAAATATATATTTTCATTCTCTGATCATTTCACTGAATCATTTACAATGTAAACCTGAATAAGCAAGAGAGACAGTTTACTGGGTTTGGGGTTGCTGTCGGAGTAAACACAGCAAACACAGCAAACACTTTGGTGAGATTATGAAACTAGCTGTTGTATACTTTAAATTTAAATTTAAATGAAAACAACTCAACTCTGAGAACTCTTGTTACCTCTAAGTGCATCCTGTGGTATCCAGACCAGCTGTTTGTATTTTTGTCAGAGTAAGGTAGTTTCCAAACACAATGAATACTAGGTGCTGGACACGTGTGAAAAACGGAAAAAAATAGATAATCTCCCATGAACATGAATTAGTTGGCCTATACCACCATGTGATGTTTCGGGCGCAAGCCCTTCTTCAGACATGAAACACACCTTACAAGTACCGGTCCAAAGGGGTCACCTGACAGGTCATGTGATTACAGAATGGTGAACCAAAAAAGAAAAAGTAGTGAACTCTGTAAATACAATTAATATGTAAAATATATTCTAAACCACCCATATATACCATAACAGAATCATCAGGTAATTAAACTGTCATACCTTTTGGCATTTGAGGAGAAAAATATTCAGTACAGTAGTAAAATATATAATGCACAGTAAAAATGTACAATTAAGTCCCCAGAAAATACACCATACACCCAAGAACTGTACAAAGTTCCATAGTACACTTTAAAAAGATACCTGTCAGGTCAAAGACCTGGTACAGTACCTAGAGCTTAACCAGAGCAACTTGAATATCACATGATCAGAGTATCAGGTATGAACCATCATAATGTAATGCAATAACAAGAAGAAAACAGAAAAAGGAAAATGTAACCTGACTAATTTAGAGGCACCTCTGCTAATCTGAAAAAATGGTAATATTGAATGGCAATGAAACAACACCACAGCAGTGGAGAGGCAGAGCATAAAAAGGGTATATAACCCACAAGCTGAGGATATAATATCAACATCAACATCAGAGCAATCATAAAAACGCAGGGAGTACCATGAATCCATACACACTACTGGTAAGTAAAGGGGACTGACCAGAGGGAGCATGCACAAGAGAGTCACTACAGAAATGGATGCAAGTCAAAGTCCTCATTTAACCATTTAGGAGTCAGCTTGTGTGAAATGCTCTGCCACTGAGTTTCTAATATCATAGTTTCGAATGTTGGATCTGTGCTCAGAAATTCTTGTTTACGTGGTCTAGTAGTTTGCATTGTGGGCAGTTACCACATGTGTACTTGCCATGAGAAATAGTCTGTAAAAACAATGGGGCCGGGTCAGTGGTGGAAGGTCAGCTCTCACCAGCAGGTTTCTCAGATTGGGTGGTCTCTGGTAGATAATGCGAGATAAGTGCTGGGTCAGATTCTATAATGTGTGAGTGGTTTCGAATGATAGATTGAAATTCCCTGCCAAGGGGTGAATACCGGATTGTAAAATTGACTCTAGACTCAGATGCTATGGACCTGGTCTGGTTAAGGCATTCTGCTTGTGGTACGTGGCTACGTGGCTACGTACCACAAGCAGAATGCACAAGCCTGTGCAACCCATTCATGTTTGTACTGTCTTTGTTGAAAACGTTTCTCTAGGTCAGCAGCCTGGGTGTGGAAGTCTACAGCAGAACTGCAGATGCAGCAAATGCGTCTGAACTGGGATATAGGCAGACTCCTCTTCAGTGGAATGGGATGGAAGGATTGTCCATGTAGAATAGAGTTTCTGTCAGTGCTTTTGCAGTATAGGTTAGAACCAAGTCTGTTAGAGTCCCTGTAAACAAAGATGTCTAAGAAGTTCATCTTGTGCTCGTCATATTCATTAGTGAATTTCAGATGGTGACTGTTAGTGTTGATAAAGTTATGGAACTCCTTCAACTGAGTTTCAGATGCTTTCCAAATAAAGAAAATGATTGAAGAAGTTCTGTCCAAAAAAGAGCCACTTGTGTGAGAATTGGCACAGGATTCAGTCATATTCCAAGTCGGTGGTCGACTTATAATGTGTGTAGTTGCAATTAGGCCTACTAATAAATGTTCATGGGAGTATTATCTAGAGTGCGGACTCTATTTCTTCCGTTTTTCTCATGTTTTTATATGATGACATCTGGTTTGATGTTTTATTAATTGAGGCCTGTAACCACTTTCTTTTCATTTGCCACAAAACAAACAAATTGGCAGCAAATTACATTTCTTGGTCCTGGCCGGTGACGCTTCTTATTATTGTAATAAGTCCCTGATGTGCACCTGCTAAGCCCCACGTTTACATCTTTTCCTAATTAGTAAAACCTGGAACTCTATAAAACTCAAGCACCAAGCATAACTCATCAAATCTGTATCTGTAAAGTTTATGTTCTGCTTTTCTGTTTGCTCACTCTGTGTGTGGTTCAACTCTAAAGATTCTCAAATTACCATTCCGTCTTTTATCCCTCATTGTTCCCTCCTGAGCATTCAGCAATTTCCCTCTTAATGGATCTAAAACGCTGCATCAAACACAACCAAACAAACTAAATAAGAAACAGCTCTTGGTGATTTCTTGGCTCCAGCACTAATACGACCTCAGATATCCTTCATTGGAGGCTTCACTTCGATTGGCAGATCCTGATCCCAATCAGCCCTAACCCTAACTGATACTGTTACATAAAGCTTTTGACTGGAAGAGTTTGTGGGCAGCTTACAAACTCCCCCTAACACACAACAAAATACAGCCAGGCAGCCATTCAGCTGCAGTGACTTTATTATGAAAAGCCATGTGGAGACGATTGGTAGGATTCATTCAAACATCTCACCACAAGGTCTATTTAGTAGCTGTTGTGGAGCTTTTCATCCTCATCGTCATTGTTAGTAGGTGGAGTTTGCCCAGTTGTCATGGACTTATTGTTTCTGACCACTCATCCATGTTTGCTTAAAAGCTGAGGTTGAAGGCTGATGAAGATCATGTGATATGATTGAAAGCTTCAGAACAGTTACTGAAAGCACCTTTATAAACTTATATTTTGATCAATCACTGCTCTCTACTAGGGATGCAGAGATCTGATATGCCGGATTGGTATTGGCCCCAATACGATCTTATTAAGCAGGTTGCGTATCAATCCACATTAAGTTTCTTTATTATAAGATTCAGTGTTTCCTATCAGTCTCTATCAGTTCCATTTATTCAGTCATGGTTGGCAGTCGTCTCAGATTTAAGTGCCTTAGCGATCCCTGCTCCCATGTTATCTTGAACATCTGAAAATGATTGAGTTCCACGCAGATTTTAAATTTGGGGAAAAGGCAGCACTAGCATCGGATAGCTACTCAGTTTTTGGCAGATACCTTGAGATTAGGTATCTTAATTGGTACTGGGAGAGAAAAAGGTAGATCTATGTCGTTTAGAGCTCCTTTTTAAAGTACAACAATTAGAGCCCAAACTAAACCTGAACTCCACGCTCATTTGATTATGAAGGTCAGATATCAGAAGTCTTATCGGTAATGCTTTAGATTACAGCCCGCAACGTACAGTGTAATTACTCCAGAGTTACAGTGTCATCTTTTGTACTTACGGTGTACCAGTACAGTATGTACCAAGTAGGTACAGGGGAACAGTTATGGAATAAGGGAGTAACATTTCGGGATTTTACAAAGAATTTATACTTTAGTTATTATACCCTGTAGTTACCCTGTAACTAAATGTAACAAGAGGAGAACTACCACAGTATGTCTAACTTACTCTGTAACTACAGAGAACAATATGAGAACAGTTTGTTTCGATTTGATTTGCCTCAAAACATGGAAGAATATTACATTAACTGCACACTTTGCTGTCAGAAGAGTATATAATAATATTAACCACAGTCTATATGATTCATACCTGGTGTTTTATCTTGCTATATTTGTATTTATTTCCTGGGATGAAAGGAGGCCGTGCACAGAGCTGAGAAAAGGTAAGCTTGCACCTTGAGGAGCTGTAATGCTGGTCGAACATTATTGCCAGGTAGAAGACTTTCATAATTTTAATGACTTTAAAATTGCAAACGTGGTTACACGAAACACAAGTGAGTGACTTGTGATTCTGTCCGCCGATGGCAGGCGGAGCCACGAGGCCATAAACGACTGTCTAGGAAGGAAGTTTGCTGGTGAGGTGAACGACAGATGAGACAGTCTTCAGAGGCCGACAGTATCCACGACAACACACTGTCCCCTGGACCTTTGTTCCGAAGTAAACGCACAGTTATTTTAAGGACCCAAACATTATAAAGGAACAATGTAGTTTGCCTGTTGGTAATAAGGTCATCACTCCATCTTCCCTGAAACGTCCAGAATTTTGCTCAGTTTTATGGTCACACTGTACCCTGTAATAATAGAATAGGTACCCAGTAGTTAAATAATAACTACAGTATAGATTCTCTCTACATTTCTCCCAAATGTCCAGATTGTTACTCAGCAGGTCATAAATACTCTGTAATAACAGAATAGACTACAGCATAAATTCTTTGTAAAATCCCGTATTGTTACCCCCTTATTCCATAACTGTTCCCCTGTACCTACTTGGTACGTACTGTACTGGTACACCGTCAGTACAAAAGATTACACTGTAACTCCGGAGTAATTACACTGTACATTGCGGGCTGTAATCTAAAGCATTACCGTCTTATCGTTCCCCTGAACGCATCTTAACAGAGGACTCGGTTTATGTGTGATCCTGATGGAGGACTGAGTGCTGCTGCTTTCACTACATGGCTCCTGTAGACAGGGTTTAGGGAGACTTTGCTAACCTAAGCTCTGATGGTGTAAGTGCCTTACCAACTGAAGGGAATTGGTAGTGTTTGGGGAAGTTCAGAGCCAGGGAGGTGGGTTGGGGGTTTAGGTGGATGTTTGGCATTCAGAGGGCAGGAGGTGTGTAGGTGGAGCATCTGCTCCCGGCCTCAGACTGTAAGATGTGGTGTGTTCTCCAGCAGAATCCCACTGGCTCGCAACTGAAATGCAGCAACAACAAAGCTAGAAAACAGGCAGGAACACTTCCTGGATCGAAGCAACCTCACTTAAACACTGAGGGGAAATTATACGAGCCCAGATGCAGCAGTCAGTCTGGCCAGACGACCACAGATCTGTTTTGAACACTGTGGCGCGTGTTTGTGTGTATGGCTGTGTGAATCTGTGTTTCCACTTATTCAAATGAAAAGATGAGATCTTCATGCTGTTCAGTAGCTGAGAAAAGTCATTTTTTACAGCAAAAGCCATCTGTTTGAGCCTCTTAGGAGAACTCACTATAGGCCATCATTCATCAGTGAGGAAAAATTAGCAGTATTTCATCTTCCGAGTACATCTCCCTGATCTGGACCATATGTTGAAGTTTTTACTGCTGAGAGAATGTGAGAAAACAGACATCACACTCTGAGAGAGAGAAAGGAAATGAGATCCACAAAAACAGAAGACAGTGAGAGACAGTCAAACTAATGGATAAAATGACTATTCAAGACATCTCGCCTGCTGGACAGATTGTCATGAACTTTGCTGCTGATATTCATGGACCCAAAGGTCCCTGATTATCGCTACGGTGCAGATCTTTCCTCTAGCACCACTTTCAGGTTAATCTTGACCAAAAAGACAGATCACCAACATAACTGGTAGTAAAGAGACCAAAGGCCCAGTTTTTAAAATATCTGCAGCCGTAGAGACAGCAATTAAGTCCCGCCCACACCGGAGGGGAAAACAATCGCTCTCCATTGACTTTGTATTGTGTGAAGGTGCCTCCTTGTCTGCTAGCAAACAACAGAAACATGGCTAAAAGCCCAGAACCCAGAACTAAGTTTTTATAAGCTGCAGAACCCAAAAACTGAACCTTTTAAGACAGAAGTGGATGCAGACGTGAGGCATCAGCAGGAAGAACGAGAACTCTGTGGATCCTGACACTCAGTGTGTCGACGTGTGCAGCAGCATTTAGTCCAATATCCAGATGTCAGTTTTAGGCTAACTATACTGCTGTAAGCTAAGCTAAAGCAACTTGTGTAGTGGGATGTGGCTAAATCAGAAAGCTCTGCAGTATTATGTTAGCAGGTGCCTTAGCTAACTAGAGAAGGGACACTGAGACAGACCCACAGTGTTGAGTTTGTCCTCTCTGGTGGACAGAGGCTGCTGAAATAATCCTCTGACCTGCTGAAATCTAATGTTTGTAGCTGCTGCAGGCATTTTGTTAGCGTTTCAGCTCTTGGTTGCATATTGTGGCGCCGATTGTTTTCCCCTCCAGTGGGCGTAGTTTTCAGGGTATGACCCACCCAGAGCCTGGTTCTGGTTCTGGTTCTGGTCGAGGTTTCTGTCTGTTAAAAGGGAGTTTTTCCTTGCCACTGTCGCCTAGCGCTTGCTCACGGTGGGAATTGTTGGGTCTCAGAGTCCGGTCTAGACATGCTCTATATGAAAAGAGTCCTGAGATAACTTCTGGTATGATTTGGTGCTCTATAAATAAAAGTGTAGTGAAGTAAATAGAACCACCATGTTAGGTTGAGGAGCTACAGAATGATACAGAGCAGACAGAAGAGAGGAACGAGATGTGTGTTTATATGAGTAGATGTGAAAGACTGGGAGTTGATTGTACATTTTTCCCTTTTCTCTTTTGTTGTTCTTCTCATTGAAGATCAAACCTCTCCCTCTCCCCCTCTCGCTCAGGAATGTTGATCCAGTCTTCGACTGGTCCACAGTAAATATAAAGTGGATTTGCAGGCAGAATTAGGTGGTTTTCATACTCAGACCAATCAGGACATTCTGTTCATGGGAGCTCATAACGTCTGTCTTTGTCTCCTCTTTGTCTTGAAACAAAGAGCAGTCAGTTGTTGCACCTGTCTGACTGTCTATCTG
This sequence comes from Macquaria australasica, assembly GCA_005408345.1. Taxonomy (NCBI): domain Eukaryota; kingdom Metazoa; phylum Chordata; class Actinopteri; order Centrarchiformes; family Percichthyidae; genus Macquaria; species Macquaria australasica. Next base: position 45,906 of record SEMN01001307.1, read on the forward strand.
TCTGGCTGTCTATCTGTCAGTTTCCTAAGGCGGAGATGATGTCTGCCCGAGCTGCCAGCAGGATGGGCTGTGTGGGTTGATCCACCTCTCAATATCTTTTAATTACAAACAAAACAAAAGAGATTTGATGTACTTCATAAAAACCCTGCAGTTATTACAAACAAAATCACATTAAAAATGTACTCAATTCCCATAGTTCTGTCCGTGTTTGATAATAAAACCACTTGTGCAGTACATGGTAGGTTTTCAAAATCCTTTTCCTTCATACAGGACAAGCAGCTCAAGGACAAATGCCCATTGCAACTTCCCATACCCCAAAGTCTCATCTCCTGTCAGTATACTTTACCTGAACAGAGTCTTCAGCCACACCAGCAGCTCTGTGAGGCTGTGCTCAGGTAAACTTTACCACGGTCACCATCTTAGTTTAATGTGTGAGCGTGTTAATATTTGCTAACAGAGTTGTGAAGTTTAACTCTGAGTCCATTTCGGATGAATTTAGCAACTTCTGCACCATGTTTTGTTCTCAGCTGCAAAGATGAAATGTTTTGAATTCGCTACCGTTCTGATTCACTGTGACTGCCGTCATCTCCATGGCAACACCACTCATATTTATTGTAATATTTAGACAGAAAAAACCTGATTCCAGAAACAAAGTTAAAATACTTACAATTGGTGGCCATAATAATAAACCTATATGATGGTTACATTATAAAGGAGAGTCCCGTGTTTCTATGTTCAGTAACGTTGACGTTATTATTGAAAGAAAAAATAAAATAGGAATTAGTGCAGCTGTTAGTTCTGCAGGTATTCGGTCATAAACCTAAGTGTTGGACACATTAACATGTTGACCAGATGATGGTGCTAGATGAAAAGATCACCAAAGTCAGTAGGATTCATTGTCTGTTTGTCTGCATGCATTTTGTGCCAATCCATTCAGTAAATGTAAAAAGCTGACATCCAGTCCACTCCAATTGGCTCAGACTGACTGTGATACAGATCTAGTGTATTGGTTTGCTACATCCCTAATTTTTATAATGATGCACAAATTTTCAACATGGACATGTTTTGCCTCTGTTGAGCAAAACTGGATTACCAACCAGGCAAAATGGGCAACTGCTCTAGGGGGCAGAGAAGCTGTGCTGCTAAAATAAAATACCAACTAAGCATGGTCCTATGGTCCGACATCATCGCTTGATCTTGTGGATCTGTGTTGAAATCTAGTCTCAGAGGCTGCCATGTTTGTATGAGACTGTCCTCCCCCAAAATACAGCTGTATAGGTCGTCTGTGCAGCAGCTTATTACGACCCATATTTACCTTTATTGTTAGGCGGCGACCTAGAAGAACGCCAAAGTCCGTGTAGGGTACAGGTCGGGGGGGGGGGTCAACAGAGGGCTTTTCACCAAGGAGACCGCTGTTCGTGTCCCTTACACTTACTAGTAACTTAAGTAACGTACGTAAGTTGGAGGACTTGTTGGTATGTGTGCTCCTAATGGCCACTTGGAAGTAACAGGGTACAGATGGAGAGAAGATGGACGTCGAAAGGGGCCCAACGGCAATTATTTGCCTCCGGGTCCCCGTCACGGGTTAATCCAATCATGCTGATGAGAGTCACCTCCTTGAGCTTTAGTTGCCAGAAGCAAGAAATTCTTTCTTATCTATCTGCATACACAAAATCCAGATACTATGCAACTGGAATGCACTACATACTCAGTTTGACGTCATACTTAGTATGAATAGTATGTTAGTATGCGATTTGGAACAGAGCCATTGTCTCAGAGGTTTAATCATTTTACTCCGTCATCATGTGAGTGGTGGCAGAAAACGACCCGCAGTAAAGGAGAGGTGTTTAATTTCAGGGTTTAACTGAACTGTTAAGCCTGTGTAACAGCAGGAGATAATGATGAAGAGGTAATTATAGGTTGAAAGTCCCCCCACCCCTCCCATGCCACCTTTCCTGACCCCCTCCAGGGAGCAATAAGGCAGCTGATCAATCAGTCGTTCCCCCACAATCACAATCATCATACCAGGGACAGATAGGAATGCTGAGTTAAAACAGCAGGGGAGTTTATCTGGAGGAAGATAACTGAAGACAAATAGAATCTCTATAACTATTATTAATAACTTCTTCTTCTATTACACTGTTAAATCTCATAATGTAATGAATCATATGACTTTTTTTTTTTACTAATGTCACAAACAAAAGATTATTGTAATTAACAATTAATTTGCTGACTATTGTCTCTGTTAAACAATTAATCATTGTATTAAATGTCAGAAAATATGTGACAAATGTCATCACAATTTCCCAGAGCCCAACGTGACGACTTCAAATGTCCAAACTGTCCAAAACCCAAAGATATAATCTAAAACTGAAAATCCCCACATTGAAGAAGCTGGAAGCAGAGAATTTGTGGCATTTTTTTCTTTAAAAAAAATAGATCCAGAAATCGTTTCAGCTCTTATCTTTGACGAAAGGTAATTAGAAAAGTTTGTACGTCTTCAAGCAAGCAAGTAACAACAGTTTACTTCCCAGCATGCACTGCATTTGGTTAAAATTCCCCAGAGAGCCATCTGTCTTGATACTGACTGCTCTTTTCTTACATCCAATATCTTTATCTGCATCAATGCAGATTATCCATTCTGCATCGGGGAGGTCAGAGGTCGTATCTGCCTCCCTCCTTCAGGGGAATTGTCAACAGGACGAGTCTGAGCATCACATGCGCTCAAACTTTTGCTGTCTGGAGGAAATAAAATATGAGCATTCATCAGCGCTGCTGTGGAGTCAAAATACAATGAGACGTATGTAACTAATATTATTATAAAGCAGCCTGTGAACTGATGGCTGTGTTCCCGCCGGGGTTATCCATACTGACGTGTATAAGCTGGCACTGTAGAGGGACCGTAAACCGAACAGATCTTATTCCTGCACATGAGCTCACTGTGAGCTCATTTGGGAAATTTAGAAAAAGCATAAATGAACTAGAAGAAGCACCAGGCTTTACAGACTGATGACGATTAATGTAAGGGTGCCCCCCCAATTGCTGCCTGCAGCCCATTTTACACAGAAGACGACAAGAAGATGGTGTCAACTCCAAATTAAACAACAAAATCCGTTGCTGGTTGTTGGTCAAAGCTTTTAAAACCTACCTCTTCAGAACAAAATTATTAACTTTATTTTATTCATTGTATTTATGTTGTAAAATCTGTTATTTTATAATTATTAATATTATTATGTATGTTTTATCCCTCTATCGACTTTATTTATTTTGTCTTTTTAATCTAGTTTTTAGTCTAGCTTTTATTTTACTCTATTTTCTGTTGTAATAAAATAGATTTAAAAGATATAAAAACATTTTCATCATTTTATTTTCTCATGTGCGTTGGTCTCAGATTCTTAACTTGTGTTTAGTTGTTGTTTTTAGGGTCTCCACCTGTTCTGTCTTATTATATATTATATATATATATATATATATATATATATCAGCTTGCCAGTCGTCTGTGAAGCACGTTGAATTGCACTAACCTGCATGAAAGCTGCTATACAGATAAAGTTTGATTGATTGATTGATTTTCTGATCTGACACTAATATAAAGAGGACGACATCGCTGTTTCAAAAGTAAAATTGTTTAATGATGTGATGACGCTGGTTAAGGTTTGGTTCGTGCACAAAAATGACTTGGTGATGGAAAGATTAAGGTTTGGGAACAATGGCGGTCACTGTTAATAGAAACCACCTTCACTGTCGGTAGGAAATCGAAAGTCTGATGTTCTGTTGAACCATCCATCCCTCCTGACCTCCTCCCTCTGCGGACTCTGTGGCTCTATAAAAACATTCCTCCATTGCTCCCGACGGACAATCGCTATAATACCTCCGGCTGCTAGAGGGCTTTGTCACACGGACGTAAACATCCATCGTTTTTGGGGCATTTGCTGAACCAATGGATGCTCTTGTTTTTCCTGGGAGGAGGACGGTCTCATCTGTTTTCTGCTGCTTATTCAGGTCAGGGTCACAAAGTAGACCAGACACAGCTTTGCTCTGCTGATCTACAGCCGGCCGACTGTACAGCTCACCATCAGGCCTCCATTTATATTAGTCACACACAGTATATCATATAGTCATTTAATCATGTTTATAGTTGAACTTTACCTTGTCTTATTTTGATCTTTTTTTTCAGTGTACTCCGTAAGCACAATGTCAGCGTCACTTCAACCATCGAAGCTGCTGGGGTTCATGAATGTCTGGAGAAAAATCCATGACAATCTATCCAAAGGTTTTTGAGATATTTCAGTCTGGACCAAAGTGGTGGACCAGCTGTCTTTAGAGCTATGCCGTAGCGTGACTGATGGCTTTAATTGTTTTTTTTTTTTGTTTTTTTGTTTTTTTTTTGTGGCTTCAGTCATATGGATTTTCAGTCCTGGTGTTTGTGCTCGTCAGTTGTTTTGAATGATCCCTTCCTCTGTCTCGCTCTGTGTGTGTTTATAACATAAGGGACCATCAGTCAGTGAATGTACAGTGTGCTTTTTGAATTTATGTGCGTGCTTGTTGTTCTCAAAGTTCTTTGATTTCTGGAAAGTGGAACGTGTCCATACAGTATGTTGGCTCAGCATATTAAACCACCGCCGGCTGGAGCTCCAGCGCTGACAGAGGGGGAAATGGAAACCACTCCTGACATGTAAACAGTATGGTTTGAGGAGAAGAAGAATGCCCTTTTTGCATTTATACTTGACCTCTCCAGTACAAAGTTATGCAATCCATACATACCCGACTGTTTTCTCTCCTCTCACTGACTCTAATTTTAACACAGAAATCATTAACATTTAACCTGTTGTTAGTCTGTCTCTTGCCTCATCACCCTTCTTTTTTTCCTTTCTTTCTACATATTCTACATATTCCTCTTTTACTACCTCTCCCCATTGCCCCCCACCCCACCCCCCACAATTGTGCTGTATCTCGGGGCAATGGGAGCAACAGGCTGTTGTTTCCAGTTTCCTTCTGCTCTCTAATTATCTCGTCTGAAGACCTGATGAGAAGTCAAACAGCCGGCTAAATGACATGCAGACACTCGCACAAACACACATTTTAAATTGCTTATTTGCGGCCACTGAATTAAATTAAAATGTGTGTTATGTACACGTCTGTGTCAACAGCTAACTCTCAACGCCTAGAGAGCTGACAGACTTTATTTTCACTTCACTTCAGCAAATTCACAAAGTGTGTGTTGTTTACTGTCCACATTACTGGATTTAAATTCAAAACTCTGTCAAAATGATGCTATGAGTACAATTACTGCAAGTTATCCATCCATCCATTTTCTTCCGCTTACCCGCACCGAAGTATAAATCTAAAGTTTTTGTGGATGTGAAAAGATGACGTGACAGTAGCACAACCTGGATTTTAACATAAATAAAACGTCACTTTGTAACATGACAAAATTAAGTAAAGAGCCAGAGTCAAGCTTAGCTTAGCATATATACATTAGCATTTGGCATAATCCGTGTTTTTGCATAATTGTCCAATATGGACGTTCCTGTCAGGTAATAGAGTTGGTTTGGTCTAAAACCGGCATGACAGTTGCCAGCTTACTTAAGTCTTGTCGTCACAGTGAGGTTGCCAAGTTTGGTATCATGGAGTCCCATACCGAAACCCCATCGGCTGTATCTGGCAGCATGCGGTATAGCCAGAAATGTTGTACTGGGTGGATGGATAAACTGTTATTTGTCAAGAAATAGTTCTAGCACATAACTCCCCCGTACACCACAACTTTTAATTTTTACATTTCTGTTTGTGTTCAGATTAAACAAATAACATGCAGCGTATTTATCAGTGAGCTTTGGAGGTGTTGGAAGCTGTTTCCCCCTTGCTTCCAGTCTTTATGCTAAGCTAGGCTGCCTCTAGTTCAGTACTTGACACACAGACATGAGATTGATATCCAGCTTCTCATCTCAGTCTGTGAAAGAAAGCAAATCAGCACATTTCCCAACATGTTGACTATTCCTTTGAAAGAAAAGTTTCAAACAGGTTTTAATTAGAAAAGTTCCAACTGTCGATTGAACCTGGATAACAAGGATTAAAAGTAAAGAAGGTAAATGTCATGCTGATATTAATTACTTCCTGTTTCTGCTCTTCCTGTCATGGTGGTGAAACACTTCCTCCGCACAGAGCTTGCTATTTACATTTCAGGACGCCGTGCTCATTTCAGGAAATTTCACGAGATCTGGTGGAGCAATTTTGGGGAAACCCAACCAAAAGGCTCTTTCTAGAGCTCGTATCTGCCCCCCAGATGTTTGGATTGTCCTCGTTAATCTCTTTATGAATCTGGTTTACCGCAGCGGCCTCCCCTCAGTTAGACTGACAGAAAGACAGCGAGACAGCTTCCCCTAACTGGGCCCAAAAAAAGATAAAAAGATCCACCTTTTGTGGTTCTGTCAGTTTCCTGCTCAGCGTACAGTATTTTGTTCCAGATTACCTCAGAATGGTCTCTTAAAGATTGTTGGCAACTCCTCAGCAACTCAGTCCAAAACAAATACGCAGAGTTAATGAGGAAATGGTATTAAAGTATTAAAATCCAGACGTGTCCATAATCCAAATCCAATTATCAAATCTGAATCCTTTCAAATCCCTTATCGAATCTTATCTTGTTAGTTGAGAAGGCAGAAACACAACAGTTTTTAGTGGCGGCCTGATTAATGTTCACAACCTGATTATGGGATGAGCAACAGAAGATATGAAGTATTAATTATGATGTTTGTCATTTTAACCAACGACAGTTGGACAAAAATAAGAACCTGCTTCCTGTATGTTTTCTATTGCTCTTTGCTAATAAACGGCGATGATGAGGGTTGATAAAACATTCCGGATATTTTGCCGATGAGAAAGCAGATCCACAAATCCAAATGTCTTTTTATCCTCGTGAAGGAATTAATCCTCCAAGTACATTTAATGACAATCATCCTTTCACTGTCCCAAAATATCCAAGTAACCAAACTTCAGCAGCAGCAGGCCGGTTCATTGTTGACTTGAGACCCTTTTTGGTTTTGATCTCCAAATTCTTGCCTTAATCAATGAGGCCAGGACGTCCAACGTCAGTTAAAATAGTAGCTTTTACCTTAAGAAAAGAGAGCAATGTTTCTACTTAAGCTAAGTCATTGCATTTCTAAGCAGGGATGAACAGGATAACACTCATTCATTTGTTGCCTCAGACACACACATGGATAAAGACATGTACACACTAAACAGACACGTGTGGAGGACTCTGCAAGGAGATCCTCGGACGGAAGGGGGAGAGATTTAAGATTACAAGGAGACGCTAATTAGCTGCGTTCACATCGACCCTGATATTCCAATAATAATGGGAATAACAGCCCAATCAGAATCAAAAGGCCTCATGTAACCACCTCAGTCGGAAGAGACTGGTTGAGATTGGTTAACCATATAAATGCTTAATCCGATCGTTATCTCTGGATGGAATTAATATATTCTTTCACATGGGGAGAACATTAGGTGAACGAGTTTCCGGGAGGGACATAAACCAAACTGTTCTGTGGCTGATACAACTAAAAAGATTTAAGGATTCGATGGTCGAAAGTCTCCAAACAACAAGTTCTTCAAACAAGGGTTTGAAAAGATGAACGTTCTTCTTCTGTTATATTTCTGGCAGATTTTCATCTGACACATCGGATCACTTTATTTAGCGTCCATGTAAACAATTAAGTTGGAATCTCTAATCTGAAATATTGATAATGTATAGCTACTGAGCCAGAGCCAACACGAGTGACACCACAGTGAGAGAGCGAGCATGAGAGCGTGACACAGGTCAGCGGCGGGCGGAGGCTGCATGTGATTAATGACATTCAGAGCTGTGGAGGTGTGTCTCTGCAGATCCAGCCTCTCCTGTGTATCCTCCTCCTCCTCCTCCTCCTCTTCCTCTCTCCTGCAGTTCACTTCTCCACATCTGTTATGATACAACTTAATACAGCTGTGCTCCCAACCGGTCCCACTATCCTCCCTCCGCCTGGACCCAGCTGCAGCCCCGGAACCCCTCAGGATACAGCTCGGCACCCTGAAGCAGGGTTACTCTAGCACTGCACTTGGGCGGCAGCTGTTGCAGATTTCAACACTTACCTGACTGGATCAACTTTTCTTTTTTCGAGTGCTGTTGACTAGGAACCTTCATAAGCTCAGGTGTTTGATTCAGCAGGACCCCCTACCTGTACCTCGTGTATGAAAGGTGTTGTTAGTATCGTTCTCTGCTGTTTCTGATTACTGGAAAACAGGCGCTGCTAGGAGGAATTTTACGTGAAGACTGAGGTGCTTTCGGCAGATTTCTCACCTGGACGCTGAGGAGGCCAGCAGGATGGACTTCCCTTACTTTTGGCTTCTCACCACGACTCTGATGTTGATCCATCAGCATCAAGGTAAACCTATCTTCATTGTCTCTGTAGCTCCAGTCAGGGTTCAAATAAGGAATAGTTAGAATAGACTCTTGTTTTTACAGTGTTGAAAGTATGCACTCTTTCTGCCGTCATTACCGGAGCTCATTTTGTTTTAAATCATTCCTCCTTGTCGTTGCTTAGTGGTGGTAGTGCAGGTTGTCTGTTCTCTAGGGTATGTACCTATAAACAATGGTGTAACTATTATAGAAAATCAGCATGTTATCTTTTTTGAAATGGCCAATTCCCACAGTCCTTGTTGCTGTTATCTCCCATTTCACGCCTTTTGTGTGAAATGGGAGATAACAGCAACGTGTGTAGACGTGGCCAGATTAACCTCGAGGGGCCCGGGGCAGAACAGAGCTGCAGTCGGTTCCTGGTCTGCCACTTTGTTCCAGACTGAAGTATCTCAGCCAGTATTCACTGGGTTGATGTGGGGTTTTGTACAGATATTCATGGTCCCCACAGGATGAGTTCTTTAATGATCTCCAGCAGGTTTGCAGTGAAATGTCTCTCGACAAACATTTGATAGATTGCCATGAAATTTGGTTCAGACATTCATGTTCCCCCCAGGATGATTTATTATTTACTTTTCATCTAGCACCATCATCAAAGTCTCAATGTGTCCATGACTTAATACTTAAAACTTTCTGTTTGGTGTTATTTATCAAGTTACCATGCTCAACTAAGATGGTGATCATGGCTCCTAAACATTAACATGTTAGCAGTGTTATTGTGATTGTGTTGCATGCTGATTGCATGTAATGCATTTAGCTCAAAGCACCGCTGTGCCAAAGTACAGCAGAGCTGCTGGTGTGCCTGTAAACTCTGAGGGAAATATTTACTAAAGATTTGTGGCCTTTTATAGGGACTAAAAGACCACATCTGAAAACTGCATGTTTGCAATATGTATTGTAAGGCTTTCTGTTCAGAGGCGCAAAATATAAGGACCTATTTATCACAGCAGACTGAAACTGACTGAAATTTAATGACTGAGAAACGTGGGTGTAAAATGTGCAGCATGTTTAGCAGACAGATGGAGGGAGAGAGACTATAGAGACTATAGCAGGAACAAACACTGAGAATCGAAGAGGCCTGGCAAGAGAGAAACCCAAATTTTAAAAATGCATTTTAAAGTTATTTTACTGGAGTTATTTTTCCCACTTTATCTTTCCGTTTCACGCAGTTGCCTTTTACTAATATTTCCAGACTTTTAATGGATCACAGCAGCTCCCGTGTGTTAGGACTGAAGCTGCCAGTAATTAATTAATTATTTTGTATCTGTTTACAGAAATGATCCAGTCAAAGGAGTTTAAAAGTTTAACCAAAAGTCATTTAGTCACTAATCTTTTGTGAGGCTTTTTTTCCTCCTACAGCCGCCTTCTTGTGGGATGAATACACACTTGCACTTGCAGTCCCAAAAATGTCTCCTCTTCAACCAGTATTCCAAGTTTAACAGCAGAAAGCACTTTCCTTTTCGCTCCATTAGTTTCATGCACAACACACATCAACATGGTATCATATCTTATTCAGCTGCACGTTATGCATGGGCTCATTTACCTCTGCAATCTCAGTAAATCCCCCTCTAAATTGAAAAACTGCAGAAAATTGACACAATAAATTTTGACACCTGACAATAAATTGTGTAAATATCCCCATTAGATAGATAGATAGATAGATAGATAGATAGATAGATAGATAGATAAATAGATAGATAGATAGATAGATAGATAGATAGATAGATAGATAGATAGATAGATAGATAGATAGATAGATAGATAGATAGATAGATGCGTTATTGTCATTGCATGTTAAAAAAATAGTCATCATCATATACATAAATGGCGCACAGATTTTAAAATAAACGTCATACGTGGATGTAAACATGGACAGTTATTGCACTTATTGCATTAGCAGCAGTCTTGTTAAAGGAACCGTTTTGGGCACATCAGCATGAGCAACTTTAACCAGAAATATAAGGCTGATCAGAGAAATCAGCTCTGATCAGCCTGGTGACAAGTTGAAATGAAAACCTGAAATGCCACATGGTGGAATCTTCAGTTTACTCTACAAAACATGTTTCATGTCACCTAAAGAAGAAGTTTATAAAAGACAAGGTGTTGTTTTTAGGAGTACAGAAGATATGGGGATAAAGTCTGAAGGTGAAGTGTGTTGCTACTTAAGTTGATGTCAACTCCATCACGTTAAAGAAATATTTTTGGAGTGGAGTCAGAGGGCCACCGAGGAATCTTCAAGCTCCCCTCCGTCAGCATCTTGCCTCTCGTCTTTCCTGGCTGTGACCTTATCACTGTCCACACGTTTCCATTCTTTTCCTCTTCTCAATTCCTCTCTGTCTACTCCGTCTCTACATTTTTCTCTCCCCACCACCTCTGCTGCTTGTTTTGTGTTCGTCGTGTGTCAAAGCCAGACATCTGAGGCCTATTAGAGCTTTTAAATCATGGGACACCACACCACAGTCTCTTTCTTTAAACACCCTGGACACTAAATAAAACCCAGTAGCCCATATAACTACAGGAATGGCTGACTGAGCTCGGGAAATATGATGCCATCACTTTTTAAAACCTTATTAATCATTCACAACATCTGGTATCAATAATATTTAAGTTTGTCCACAGGGTGGCTCCAGTGGAAAGGCCATGTTCTTCCTCAAATCAAAATAGTATAAAACAATGGATGAACAATCCAAACATGGCAGCCATTTCATTCCAATAAAAGCTCAGAAAGCTTCTCCTGCTTCGGGACCTCAGTGGCAAATTCACAAACTGTGTTTTGGCACTGAGGTGTCTACAAATACAGAATCCATCGCTTTGGTACCACGTTACATTTCTTCTTCCTTCTCCCCTTAAGTGGTGATGTTACCTTACCATGTTTCAACAATACTGGCCAGGTTTGACTGCCGTGCACACACCGTTGTGCAGCCTAATGCAGTGCAGAATATACAGTAAAAATTGCCCGGGGGCTATCGAATCTACAGTTAATGAGCCACTTAGGTTTAATGCAGTTTTGTTTTGATAAATCATTCATTTGTGCGCAGGAACTATTAATTCATTGTCCTGAGCTGGGTTGGAAACCGTAGATATTTAGCTATGCAAATACAAATGATTTGACTTGACCTGAAAAAATAAACATTTGTGTAGCTTAAACATGTTTATTCTCCTCTTCTATCCTGCTAATCATCTCACGGTCCCTTAGATTTACCAGCAGCAGCAGCCTGACCCCCGTCAGCAGTGTACCCTACCCTAACCTTAACCCTAAAACGGTGTCCTGATGTCCTCACTTTGCAAAACTGTGCTCACTCTGGAGGTCAGAAATGCTTCTCACACTGCAGCAGGTCCTCTGTTGGTTAACTGCTCCCAGTGGAGAGCAGAGCGTGTCTCACTCTCATCAGCCCAGTAAGATTTTTCCAGCCTGTCTGGGGATTCAAACTGGAGACATTTGGGCTTAAAATGCTCCAAATTAGTCTGAGAGTTTACGTTGGCTGTCATGTCGATCTCAGCACCTTTATTACCTCCCAAGAAACTTGAGTCCACCAAGGCTAGAACAACATGATGGATGTGAAATGCTCACAGGCGTGTTTAAAAACTAGAGTGTGTCCGAACTGCTTACACAACCACACTGACTCGATGTTTTTGGGAGGCTTCTACCTGCAGAGTGACTCCTGCCAAGCCAAACAGCCAGCCAGGATGAGGCAGCTCATCCGCCTGTATATTGTCAAATATTGTCAAACCCTGTGGAGCCAGGCAGACTGAATGAAACCTTGGCACTCTCCAAACAATGTAGGACCCTGAACACAGGGTTTGCCTCTTGAGGTTTCCCACAATTTGTTTTTCTGGAGCCACAGATGCAAACTGTCACAGACAGAGTCCATGAGTCCATGAACACTTGCACATGTACACAAAGTACGCAATCTTATAGGCTCAGGCACACAAATACTTGCGCTCTAAGACCAGAAAACACTAGATGAAATTATGGGAACAGGAAGCATTGTTATGAGGGCTGCATGGAGGATTGAATGGGTGCCAAAAGCCAAGATGGGAACCTAACGTCTTGGAAAAAGTTATACGTTTACATCTATAAAGTATGACTAATTGCCTTTAGCAAGGAAACAATAAACTGGCAACTTTCAGCATACAATCTGATGTCACATTCGCTCCCACACAGAGGGAGACTGGCACATATCCAGGTTAGGGTTTTGACCCGACACTCAAAATGGAAAATCATGGCAGCCATTGCACCGATGACTCAGACTTTTCTGAACTACACAGAATAATCCAGCCATTAAATTTTACCTTCAGATCCAGAACAATAACTCCCCTCCAACAGTTACTGCTTCCAAGACACAACACAAGACAGGAAGATCCATGCTAGACCCATTTCACATGCACTTATTCCAGTACCGGCTTATAAAAACAACTGTGGTCAGAGATCATCTTTTCACACATAAACTAAAATCTGGGATGAGAGCAATAACCTCTACTACACATTTCAAACATGCATAAACATTATCTGCTGGAAGGACACACCTGCAACTACTGACACAACACACATACCATCTTACAGTCCTCTCCTCTGTAGTGTCTGTGTAGCTGTTTTGATGTTGTCTTGGGCCACAACTGTTTAAATAGTGATTGAAATGAATCATATTGGTGTGAAATCTTGATTTTTGAGTGGGAATGTTGCAGAGTGGTTTCACTCCAGCTTGAGTTTCCCCAAATTCCTGATCCTGAAAGGTTTGTTTTTTTCCAGTTGGCCCCCAATGAACATGAATACCTTCATGATTTGGTCAAACACATTGTGGCTTTCTATAACCAGGGCAACAATGTTATTATATGTGGTTTCTCTCCTTCTGGCGTCCATTGACAGACCATGAACTTCAAGTTAAGGGTCTGTTGTTTGTTTGAACGTCTTTGTTCTGTTTATTAATGCTGCCACATCTGCTGGAAGCTGCTCCCTGAGCCACTAATAGTGTTGAATATCGGCCACAGTGACATGGAAACCACTGATGGATCTGAACGATGGATTCAAATTTACTAGGATTGTTGTTGACATTGTTACAGCACATATTGTGGTCTGTTGGTGGTAGACAATGGTCATGTGGTATTAGGCATTTGGTTGGTTTTCCAGGAGCAGCATGATGTGACCTGAATGGGAGTTTTATGAGGATTCAATGACTGCTTTTACATGTGCAACACATTCTGGGTTTTGCCCTTTTTCCAAAAAAGACAATAAGCTAATAAAAATGAATATTCCACCAATATTTCCGTTTACAGGCAGCCTTGTTGGACCGTGTGAACTCACTCTTTCATTTGTTCAACCACCTTCTTGAAAAGGTCAGCGTTGCAATATTTCCACAGATCCAAAAACCTGTTGATATCCAACTCTTTCATCATGTTTAACAGTAGGTGTGTTTCTCCAGAAATGTGGGTTTTTCTTTTGTGCATGCATCTCTACCCCAGCCTTGCAAACTGCTGGCTGAAATGAAAGACCTTGTTTACTGTAAACTGTGGTGATCAGTATGGAGGATGTCAAATACCAACGTTTTGTCACGCCCCTCTGCATCTCACACAGTATGAGACGCACCAGGCTTTCAACATCAGGTGATGTAGTATAAAGAGCGACAAAGTCTGCGTAAGGAGGTGGTCGGGTGGATGAACACAGGACTTTCACCCAGGAGACCAGTGTTTGTGTCCCATGTGAAACCAAAAGTCAACGTTGCATAATTTAAAGTTTTAAGTTACATAACGTTACGTACGTGACTTACTCCAAACCATGATCTTTTCCTAAACCTAACCAAGTAGTTTTGTTGCATAGACCTAAAGGGTACCTTGTGCGTCTGTATGAGACACTGAGCGGTGTGACGTCGGTATTTGACGACCTGTGATGAGAAGGTGTTGGGTTACTTTTAGTATCATACTGTAGTCACAGGGTGTTCACACTGTAAGAGACGGTGTAGCATCCATGCAGAGGGTTCGCTGCCTTGTTACTGTCATTTATAACAAGATGACCATGTAGTGAGTTAATAGAGATAGCTGGTAAACACAGATGAGGTATTATGAAAACAATATTTACAGAAAATAAAGATGAAGAAATTAGCTTTTTGTTGTTCCAAATGTTGGATGCATCTGATCTCCAAGCTGGATTTAAAAAATAATAATAATAACAGCTGTGGAGGTCTGGAAAGCCAGAAAAAAGATAGACAAGATAATAAACTATCTGTCATCAAATGAAATTATGTTGGTGAGAACAGAACGATGGATGATAGCTGGGGACTGTGAAAGTTTTCTCTGCTGACAAACCTGATGACTGATGATGCGTTGGGTGGCGGGGGGTTACGGGAGTGACCCAGCCTATCTGCACACTGCAGTCCATTTGCCAGTTCATAAATCTGGATCTCTGATGAGCTAATGATGAGCTATACACTGATTAATCCATGTGATGTCATACACTTAAGATGCCTCAAAGTGAAGAAACTCTAGCCACCACACAGCTGGGTGCAGTGTTTAAAATCTGTAGAGAGAGTACAGTTTGGTTTGTAGTCAGTTTGGACTCAAGGTCATAGTTTTAAAGCAAAAGTTTGGACCCTCCTGGGTCCTGGGTTTTCCGGGCACGTCCAACTGGTAGTAGACCCAGGGGCAGACACAGAACACGCTCGAGAGATCTCATCTGGCCTGGGAATGCCTTGGGATCCCCAGGAGGAGCTGGAATGCGTTGCTGGGGAGAGGATGGATGGATGTTTTTTGTGTGCAGTTGTCAGGCAACCAGTGGAGACTCCAGGAAGTTACTGTAACTGGCAAGGAAATAGTCCGGCACATAACCATCTGAGAAACGGCAAAATGCATATTAACATATTAACATGTTAATTTGTGAGATGCTGGTAGGCTGGATATTTTGTTTTGTTTAGACACAGCAAGGCCCCAGTTTTCGGACGGCCACTTCTGTGGTGACAGTTTGGGTTAGCTTAGGTGTCTGAAACTGCTTCAGTAAGGTTAGGGACAGATCTTGGTCATGGTTTAGAGAGACCAGTGTTGACTGTTGTTAGGTAACAGGATGCAATCCCCAGCCTCCCAACCATCCATACCAACCTCCACCCTAACAGGTTATATGCCAGTATAACATTACTCTACTTTTGCTTCTGAGAAAGGGCAGTAATTCTTTGCACAAACACAAGAGGTTGCTTGTCACGAAAACGTAAATCATTTTAAAGCTCTTTTTTGGAGATATCCTTGTCGATTATTACTGAATATTGGTACATTCTGGTACTGTGGACGAGATGAAAATCTAACATTCATTTGTTTTGTTTTTTCACTTTTACTGTCATTGCAAGTGGTTGATTGCTCCAAGGCAATTGCTTCCCTCCGGCTTGGGATTAGAACCTGCAAACTGTACCTGCTTGTCTAACCTTGTACTGTATTAACCACAGCCACTTCCACACTTTATACCAGGTGGCTCTTACCAGGATATTGCACATGGGTGTGTTTTCTGTGTTTGTTTTTTGGAGGATACGCGATGACTGTGGATGAATAGCATGACATCTCCATGCCAAATGGATTAAAGCTTCAGCACCAGAACAAAACGCTTCAGTTCAGCGCAGTTTTGCTTGGCAGCGTGGGAAGTGACCATGCAGAACATTTGAAAGGTCATGTTTGCTTTCTGTGTATTCCTGCTGCAAGACAAACTCATGGCAGATACGGAGGCTGAGTTCACTTTCAAAGGTGTATCCAATCTGTGGAACAGAATTTCTTGCTTTAGACTGATCTAATATCTCTAAAATATTGGTTTATTCACTACAAACGAGCACTAAGTACAGACTTAAGTTGTATAAAAAGGTCCAGATGTTCCGTAAATTATTATTTTTTCATCTTCCAAGTGTTCCAACAGTATTCTTGTGCTTTTTTTGACATTCCTGCTTCAACAAACACCCCATTTATTAGGCGTCATGGTCTATCTTAGTCCAAACAGTGAAGTGAGGACACGCTGACCCCACAGGAAGTCTGGGTCAAGCCTGAAGTCGGTAATTATCAGCCTTATCAGGACTGTTAAACTAGGCAGGAGTTTAGGGTTTTGTTCCAGGGATACTTGGATACACCTTACCGTGTACTTTTTGAACCACCATGACATCAAACGTATAATACATTTCGACTTTTACACCTCTTTAAGAAGCAGTTAAGACTTTTCTTTAACTTAAAAGGTACCTTGTTTTCTTGTAAACACATTTATGTTCGAAAAAATAGAAGAATTTCGTAAAGCTTGTGAATCAAGTTGCATTTTCTTTATTCTGTGATTTGAATGTAATCAATTCAAAATATTTCAAATGTAAAAATAACAAACTGAGTGAAGACTTTACTTTTGTAAGCCAGTCTCATTCCACAATATATTATTTTTGCAAACAAAGCTTCTAGTTGATCAGATTTTGAAGACTACATAGTATCCCTTCAAAATAAGTTACTTTCCAATTTGTATTAAAGTTGTTTATCACTTCCTCAAATCACTCTGTAAAAACTTCCACCAGCTCTGTTCAGAAAGTCTGAATGGAGAAATTTCTGATGAGGAGCACAGCTCAGTGCCACTGCAGTAAACAAATATCTTTTCAATAATCAGTTCCTACTGAAACATGAAACATCCATTGTAACTTTGAGTTAAAACACATTATCGACATCGTCAAACCCACAGTCAGCGTGCTCTATGAGATGACTTTGTAATAATATCTTGCACAGCCAATAGTTGTCAACAGGTACTAAACATGCTAACAGATTAGCTCACTAATGGTAGCACTAGCTTGGATGCCTGTCTTTGGGTAACCCTCAACTTGCAGGAGCCGGTCCCTCAAGAGTCTCAGTTTCCTGGTACATTGCTCTGTATCTCCACCACCTGTAGATCAGTGCAATAGCGCGAAACTGTTGGCAGGAATGTGTATCATCACATCACTGGGATCGCTTATTAAATCATTGCACCATAGCCCCACTAGTGGTCAAAAACGTGAAATACCAAAAAAGAAACACAAAGACTGTCAGCCTTTCACACATTACAAAAAAACATAAAAAAATTGAATTTCAGGAAATCCTTCAGTGTCTGGTGAGAGAAACCAGGGTCAGAGAGAAGAAAAACATCATGTTAAATGGGGTCAGACGACCTTCAAGTCTGCGGTTTGAAGTCACTGTGAGCACGAGGCCGAGCAGAAGGTTCCGTTATTCTCACTCATTATGTTGTTCTTTATGATACAGTAATGATGTGTGAACTGCAAGTCACATGAGAGACATTGTGCCGTACATAACCATTACTAACTTTAACTTCCTGAGCATCACACACGTTCACGGTCAAGCCATGAGGTGGTCAAAGCCCCCAGGAGCCGTATAAACATATTACAGTAGTTTTGGAATGTGCAGGCAGACACCCAGGCCTGGTGAGCAACTGTCACTGTGGTGCGTACAGTAGCTATGAGCAAGGCACTTCAGTCACTGTTACCAATGCTCCCTGAAAAACAGCCAGTTTGGATAAGAAGGTCACATGGATGCTTAAATTATTGAGTCCACATCTACGACGGTATCCTGGCTACTTTACTTGATGTTGGTGATTGAGCAGTGGAAGTTGTTCTACCTTAAATATTGTTGGAAACAAAGAACAAACACCCCAAAGTGTCCACATTCAGTTTAGCGTCCTGGGATTCTTGTTCCACTGATGTCAGACGTGAGCGCTGCAGACACATAACAGCTTCTTTGGAAACTTTACATGACAAACAACCTCAAATATTTGATTCTCTGGGACACGGCAATATAAAGAACAGACCTATACCATTTATGGTGAGAAGAGGTGTTATTTTGTGCCTATGTGTAAATCCCTCTTTAGACGCCCAAACATTCCCCTGTGTGCACTGAGAGTAGGATCACAGGCTGTCTGTGGGCTCTGTGGGCTTTATGGGCTGTGTGTGTGTGTGTGTGTGTGTGTGTGTGTGTGTGTGTGTGTGTGTGTGTGTGTGTGTGTGTGTGTGTGTGTGCTTTTTTAGCATACATATGTGTGTAGGTCTCAGTGTATGTGAGTTTGTGTTCAGGTGTAGAGTTACAGTATAACACTTCTGCTCATGCTGTAGTTGTTGTGCAGTTACACCTGTGAGGGGCCAAAACTCAAAAACAAAGGACAAGATGGGTCACACACTCTTAAGGGCCACACACACCAGCTGTGTCAGATAGCGTTATGTCTAGATCTGCAACTATTTTGATAATCGATTGATCGTTTCAGCCATTTTTCAAGCAAAAATTGTCAACCATTTGCTGGTTCCAGCTTCTTAAATGTGAGGATTTGCTGCTTTTCTTTGTCATTTCTGACAGTAAATGAAGAGTTTTGACAAAAGAAGCAGTTTGAAGACGTCACTTTGGGCTCTGGGAAATTGTGATGAGCATTTTTCACAATGTTTTGACATTTTATATACTAAATGATTAATCGTGAAAATAACTGGCAGATTAATCGGTAATGAAAATTATCGTTAGTTGCAGCTCTAGTTATGTAGTAAGTCCTTTGTTGTACAGTAAAATCAAGTTGTCAATGGGAAGGTTTCTTCAGGGTGCTAATGCAAACCAACACTTTGGTTCAGAGTCAAATATCAACTATTGGATGGATTACCAAGTTTAGTGCAGATATTAATGGTTCCTACTGGCTGAATCCTAATGACTTTGGTGATCCCCTGACTTTTCTTTTAGCGCCACCAACAGGTCAAACTTTTAGTTCACCATAAGATACCTCAACAAGACTAGGAGTGTACAACCAGGTATTTGGTCATAAACCAAAAATCTTTTTGATCTGATGATGATGCAAGACGAAATGTCAGGAGATCACTAAAGTTATTAGAATTCATCCTGAGGGGTATATGGATGTGTGTACAAAATTACATGGAAATGCAACAGTGGTGGAGATTTTTCACTCTGTACTAAATCTGTCAACATCATGGTGGCACTAGAGGAGAAGTGATTAGGATTCATCGTCAGGGAACCATGAATGTTTGTATGGATATTTTTGCCAATCCATCAAGTAAATATTGAGACATTTCAGTCTGGAACAAAGTGGTGCACCAACCAAAACAACCATGTCAGGTCCCAAAGATCAAAGATAGAAACGAGTAGTTTGGAGTAGAGAACAAGGTTACAGATTAAAATACCAAAGAGGTCCACAGGAAAGCTGACTGTAAGCAAATAATGATCATATGGTTTTATTTCTTTATACCTTACATTTTTCTTAATAAGACCTGTTTTGGAGGAGGGCCCTCTCGTGCAGCTCCTGCAGTGTAAAGAGCCAGATTTCCTTTGAAAAATTATATTTTTTATTTGGGAGTCTGCTAAGAGACCAAAAAAACATTTGTATGTAAACAGTGTACAGTGATGATGAAAACTAAATGTAAGAATTAAAGATATAATATATTTAAAGATTATCCGGTCCTTTATAGGAGCATGACCCAAGCAGGGACTTGACATCTCTCTAATGTTCTGGCAATAGATATTAATATCCTCTACCACTTGTGCTTTCCAGCCTCTTCCTTCTCTGTTATGAGCCCCACAGCGGAGGAGGGCCCTCTGGAGCAGCTCACCCACACGGCCCACCGGCGAGAGAAACGCTGCTCTTGCGAGAACCAGAAAGACAAGGAGTGTATTTTTTTCTGCCACATTGGCATCGTCTGGGTCAACACCCCGAGGTGAGTTTGCCGTCAGCAAGAGGAGAAAGAGTTTGTTTTCACAGTAATAAATCTTGCAATGTGATAATAAAACAGACCAAAGATAAGAAGCAATCAACAATCTGTCCCAAACCTCAGAGGGATGTCCAAGGTTTTCCTTGCAGCAGTAGCTGGGAGGTTTCTGAGGGAGGATGGGAGGCGTTCGCACACAGCAGTTCCAGTCCAAAACAAAGATAAACATTCTGTGTTTTGCCAGGTCAGTGGTTTCCAGAGCAGAAAATAACAGGTTACAATCAGCCATCAGTATTTAAAAACACAATTCATATTATCCACATTACATATTCAAATACATGACTGGAAAGTTTGACTTTCTCAACAGATTACATTCAAAATGTGAGCTTAAGGTGTTCGTCTAAAAGGTCTGTCAATCAATTTGAGACTGTTGAATTTCCATGCTGGTGTTTATATTACAGATTATGCCTTTTTAAATATTTTTTTGGTAAACTAATAAGCCTTTCATATATGTATGAAAAATGACAATTCTCAAGTAATTAAGTAGAAATATTCCAGCAGCACAGTGTTTCTCATTAAACCTGCTCAGTTTTCCTGTTAGTGCCAGTATAATCAGTCAGTATATCGTATATATTCTCACCTTTAATTCCATTACTTTTAAACTGAAAGAGCCAGTATGCGTGTCTTTGTTTTCAAAGAAAATTTAATTCAACTTGTTCCTGGGCTGAGTGACACCCATTCCATGCAAGATCAAATAAAAAGGCTGACACATAGTGTTTGGTTTCTTTATGTTTGGTCTCTGAGACCAGTGAAAATAAATGAGAAGACATAGTTGGCTTCACAGTAGGCATGTCTCCTCCACATTCTGCTCTAAACGTCGTGTTGTGGACACAGAACACCCAGGGCAGCACGATAAAACACCCGAAATGACATGCTTCTCAACTTCAGCTGTGATTCATATTAAAGTGTCGAACAGGAGGCCTCAAAACAAAAGGCTGTGAAACACTATGTTGGAATGAGAATGATTGGACACCACAATGACTATTACCAGGCTTGACTTACTGTATGTTGGTCACTGTTTCATTTAAACACTGACAAACACATATGTCCGATTTTGGTTGCCTCATCCTGCAATGTGTACATTTCAAAATTAATTGCGTCACAACACTTCGACAAGTTTGTTTCATTTTATAGTTGTTAATGTGTCACAGTCAGGGTTAGTGTGCCTGGAGAAGGGAGGCAATGTTCAACCAATTAGCAAGATCCATCTTGCAGAAGTGACAAACTTCACTTTACAGAAGTTCTGCGCTTGTGGCCGAACCACAGTGGTTTGGACCAGTCAGTGTCCTATGAAGAACTACTGTGGTTTGGTGTGACGACTGCGACTGTTCACTTGAAAACAACAATGGCAGCTCCTAAAAAGGTTAGTGTAGATGCTGCTATAGCATCAGTTATATCAGAACTTGGTGGAAAAGATGATTCCTCTTCGGCGCTCTACTACACCATATGGTTCGATGATCTGATTGGTTGAAGTTAGCCTGTGATAGACAGATGGTTCATCCAATCACCTGCCAAGTATTTTTTAAGTGCCTGCCCTTTTCCAAACAGTTTCCAAAGACGACTTCTCAGATGGTTCAAACCTTCTGAAGCGTCAGGTTAGACTTCATCAGGATAATAATGCAAACATTGCTTGCATTGTAAACGTGAAGACTAGTGGCAGGAACCCATGATGTAGACCACCTGGTTTGGAGAGGAGGCTCTGGTACTAGCCTTCAGTTTTCCAGTGGCCACTATTACATATTTGTTTATGTCATGTCCTTCAAAGGAAGCACCCCCTAAAGGCATGTGCAGATGACTACATTTATGTAATGCTGAACCTTTTGGCTACGCAATGCAGAAAGTACAATTTGAGCTTTAATGGGACTTGACTGGGTATTAGAAGCAGCGAAGCAGCAAATATACCGTGTATATATATATATATATATATATATAAAACTATATATACTGTACTACTGAAGGTTAAACACTAGTGTCTGAAGTACTCACTACAAATAAACTTGAAGAAACTTGCTAGCTTAGCAACAATAAGGCTACAAACAACCCATAATGCAACACACTCTGTAGGAGCCAAAGTTCTCTTCATTAAAAAGCATGATCTGATGTTGTGAATGTGTAAATGTATATTCCTATTCATCTATGAACTTGGCCAACAAGTTCATAGATGATTTATTCGATCATGACCTTGTGAAGGTTGAATCAAAACAATGTTCCTTTAACTTTAAACTTTTTTTATTTCCCAGTCCAGCGGTTCATATTTTTAAATTGTCTGGCCTCAAATAGGAACCAGGCGCACGGCTGCCTTCACAATTGGTAGCAATTAACTTCATTTTAGTTCAGTATGCACAAGCAATGAGTGCACAGTTAGATGTGGTGGAGCTAATAAGAAAGAGCACCTTTCCTAACGAAGGGTAATTTCTGCCATGTTTCCTCTAGCTGTTTCTAAATAGCCTGTTTTAACCCTTTAACACGAATCCACCGGGGAGACCACAAAGAGTCTGGAATCACTGTGGTCGGACCCTGATCTGCCCTCAACCAGTTAACCCCTTGTAGTCTCCATAAGCCCAGTCCACATTAAAGTGGGAAATCAAAATGAGAAGGTCTGTGGATTGTAAGGTAAATGTTTGGAGGTATATATTGTATTGAACCCATGCAACCCTTGATACTAACAATGTGTTAAAACTGACTTTATTTCAGCTGTAAATTGGATTTTGTGGTTTACTTTTCTGGCTTCTTCTTTAATGTCATCAGCGATTTCAACCAATTTAACCAACCTGTGTAATTGTGTTTCACAAAAACATACACTATATTGCTCGACAACACGCTGTACTGTTTTTTGTTTTTTTTTCATGTCATGCCATTAAGTCACATTCGAAATGAATTAACTTGAGAGGGAGAAAAAGAGAGGTGTCACCGAAATAGCTTCCAGAGGTGAGCCAAAAACAGCTCCTGCAGTGGTGGGACCCTCTCACTAACTCTCAGATTGTTAGTTTAGTCTAAACATAGCAGCGTGGTAAAATGCAATCTTCCTGCCTTCATCATAAAGACGTTTTTAAACACTGGCAGTTCCCAACATCACTAACTTTACCACTAAACCCTGTGGGCGACACAGAGCTCCTGAGGGCTGTTTTTTTCCGCAGCACATCCTGCTGAAACACCACTTCGTTTTAAATATGTAAACTAGATAACGTGCTTCACATGGTGAGAATGTCGAGAAATCTCATGGTCAGACCCAAACCAGCAGACTGTAGTTTATTAGGACTCAGTACCACACACCGTCCTGCTGCCCCAAATACTCACTAGAGTGCCAAATGTGGATTCATTCGCTGCTGAAAATAGTCCCCAACAAATGCACATGTTTGTGAACATGAAACTATATATTTGTGAGGTATTTTTAAAGATTTATGTCTTCAGTAGGAACCAATGGTCTTAGTGCTGAGAGCCACAGACAGGAAGTCAGACAGTATTTAGAGATAGACTCTCATGTTGTTGGTTTTGGATATTTTATTTGTTGACAATAACAAAAATAGTAAGTAGAGTAACACTAAATTTTACCTTTAAAGGAGGTCCTCGTGCTAGCTGCTATCATGTGCCAGAAAACAAGAGAAACTGTGAAGTACCTTCAGTGTAAATGTTATTTTTAAAATCTGATTTTCACACAGCTGTTTGTCTTATGGATTAGTTTTTGCAGATTTTCATCCTCGCTGGAATCAGTCAGGATTCTCCAACCATCCAAAATAAAGACAGGCTAACTGACAGCAGTTCTCCTCCAGGATAAGAGTCACCTTTGGTGAACTCAAACAAACACAGTTTACATAACAATTTGGTCCATCCAAAGTAACTTCTAGCCAGACAACAAAAAATTATATTTTTTTGTTTTTTTAGTGTTGAACAGTGAAACAGCCTTAAACAGACCTTGTTGTAAACTTGAGCTCTAATCTTGAGTGTATATGTCTGCTGTCTGAACAGTACAAACCAGTCTGTTTGCATAATCCCAATGGTATTTTTCAGCCCATTCAAAATCTATGATGTGACGTTGTACTAGCATCAGTCATATATCACCGGGAACCTCCCACATATTGCAATGAGACTTGAGTCAGCTGCCGAATAGCTACGAAAACCACAGAAACCATCATGATGTGATCATTCTGACACAAACGCCTGGCTGCTGACCTTAAAACCTGTTTGTTACCTGTTTGTTAAGCCTAGTTTTGTACTGAACTCAACGTAACAACATGAACCAACAACAGACCTGAGACACTGTCTGAATCGGCCGTATGAGCAGTGATGTGTTCACTTACTGTTGTACGAACTGAAGTGCATTTTAACGGTGATGCGATAGCTGCTTTCAAAACCCCACACACTTTGCCAATCACTGCGCTACGTGGGCATGATTGTCAGAAGTGTCAAAAGTTGCTGGATGAGTCGGTGGGTGTTGTGAGTCAGACTTTCATGCAGGAGACTGGAGTTCACGTCCTGTCATAGACCTGACATCAACATCAACTTACAATGGCGATCTTTCCCTAAACTTAACCATGACATTTTTTTCAATATTTTTACAAACATTGGCATTAAACGTTAAAATACTTTTTTTGTGAACGTAGTCCGGGGTTTTCCAGAGTCGTCCAATATCAACATCCTCGTCTGGTGACAGGATTGCACACAACCCATAACTTTTTAAATGGAGACAAGTAGAACGGGAGAGTCCAGCAGGATTTTGGTGCAGTGAAGCCGTAACTCATCGAGCTACAGTTGAGTAGTTCTTTATTGATCCCTGCATTGAAACTCTGTAAATACTGTAACTACTTATGTGCCAAAGGGTCAAATATATAAAAGAGGAAGTGAGGTCAACAGAGTTATAAAAATGCCATAAAAGTTAACAAAGTGTTGAGAGGAAGATAAATGATGTTGCAGAAATGAGCCGGCAGAAGCTGGCAGAGTTGTGACGGAGGTGGTGGAGGAGAGTGGAGGGAGGCTGGGAGATGAAAGGGTCGTATTTTATCACCGGCCACAAAGTGGAAATGGGATCCAGATGTGTTACCGTTTGATTAAAAAAAAAAAAAAAAAAGACACAAAGCCTTTCAACAATGCGGTCATTATGAAATGATTCGTCCCCCATCTGAATCCAGTCTGCCTGCTCGCACCAGAACCCTGAGCTCACAAAGGATGCTTTTTACAAACAAGAAAGAGGAAAGCATAGTTTTATTTTAAGGTACATCCTTGTTTTGACATAAACGTAGCGCTGTTAAGTCACTGGCATCTGCTGGCACTTCTCCCTGTGGTCTAGTTAACCCCACCACTAACCCAGCGGTGGATCCCCCTCCAACCTGAGAGCCGGCCCAGCGGTCACACTGGCACCAGATGGATCAGCAGCCGGATGATTTCCTTGCAGTAGAAGAAAACTTGAGTCTACTGACGAGGGAGACAGGTGGTGTTTTTATTATTAATGAAGCAGAAGCAGGCGTGTTGAAGAGAAACGGCTTCACCTGAAGGTTCGTTAACTTTGAACGTCACACACCGAGGTCCACAAGGACCACCTGGATGAGGTCTGTGAGGCATCTCTGACTCTTTTAGGTCTCTGTCTTTCAGCCACGTGGTTCCTTATGGATTCGGTTCAGTCCGCCTCAGGAGGGAGCTCGGCCGCTGCCTCTGCTCAGACGCACAGGATGCCGAGTGTTTGAGCTTCTGCTCCGTCCAAGCAGGGTGAGGACACACACGCACACACACACACAGACACACAGAGTTTAATACACTCATGCTGTTTGTTTTTCCTCAGAGGGGAAAACATTGCGGTGAAGACGAAGGCTGACAGACGATTGATGAGGTACAGAGCTGCATTCTGGGAAAAAAGGAGCCGACATGCACTCAAACTCCAGAGCTGAGAGAGGAGACGACACTGACACTGACGGAGGTCCTTCATGCATCCGAAATTTCACAAATGGACCCTTTTAGTTCGTCTTAGTATCCTGATGACAGTTTGGACATGTACAGTGTGTGTGTGTGTGTGTGTGTGTGTGTGTGTGTGTGTGTGTGTGTGTGTGTGTGTGTGTGTGTGTGTGTGTGAAGTGAATGATGGTGAAGTGTTAGGAGTGCTGAGCGCTGACAAGCTCATCTGTTTAACATCTGGCTGATGACACCCAGGGACGGAGGTGAACTTGTGACCTGCAGGAAAGCTGAGGTTGCTGCCTCATGAAGAAACTCTGTGGTATTTCACTCCTAAATTCTTCCTGTAAAGTGTCAAACACAGATCTGCTGTTGTGGCTGAAAACCTCACATCTCCAGGGTGGAAACTCACATTTACGTTTGTCCGAGTGAGTTTTAAAGATCATACGGAGGATTATTTACATAGAGAGTCAAGACATGTTGTATTTCTTTAAGTATTTGCATCAACATTTTTAAATCTGACATGTAATATTCAAACAGCATTGCTAAGACCACAGGTGAGTGTTAGGGCCACGAAGGATCTGAGCAAAAAGTCCTAATATGAGATATGCGATAATATGAGTTCTAATTTTATAAGAAAAAGTCATACTTCTGTAATCTGAGATAAAACTGTCTCCTAAAGATTGATATATTTGCAGTGCAGTGACGTTTGTCACAGATTGGATTACGTCTCCTGACACTGACAGTTACTGACTCTAAACTGTTAAACTTTATCAACAAAGTATTCAGACTTTCTTGAAAAATTACAACTTAATTCTTCAAATATTCCAACTTTTTTGTAAAGTCATGACTTTGTCTTGAAATAGGATTTTTTAAATGTAGAATTACAACTTTGTTCTGGAAATATTACAATTATTTAGTAAAATTACAGCTTTATATTGAGCTACAGCTGAAACATGTCACAGCAGCCGTCTGGTGTGCAGGTTTAATTAAATATTATATCACATTTAAACTGGAGTCGTGAGGTTTTC
>SEMN01001308.1:0-72967 GCA_005408345.1 Macquaria australasica
GGCGATCCAGCCGGGTGTTGCATGTTAACCTCCTCAAGGAGTGGGTCCCACGAGCTGAGAAAGCAGAGGTGTTGCTTATCCGGAGTGTGGAAGAGGATGAGGAAGTGGACGACCAGTACATGCCTGCACCAGCACACCCTGACCTGGATATAAGCCATCTCTCTGAAGAACAGCAGTCTCAGGTAAAACCTTTAATTGATCCAGACATATTTCAAGGATACCCAGGCCACACAAATCTGGTAGAGCATGATATTGGGTTAAAAGCTGATGCAACAATAAGACGTATGAGTTACAGGATCCCGGAGCGCCTCCTGGTGGCATTGAAGAAGGAGGTGGACCTTATGTTGTCTCTGGGAATCATCCAAGCTTCAAAGAGTGAGTGGTGTAACCCAGTGGTTTTGGTCCCTAAGAAGGATGGAACAATCAGATTTTGCATTGACTTCCGGTACCTGAATTCTGTTTCCAAGTTTGACTCATATCCCACACCACGAATTGATGATCTTATTGAGCGCCTGGGGAAGGCAAAACATCTAACCACCATTGACCTTTGTAAGGGTTATTGGCAGGTGCCTCTCACACAGCGGTCCCGGGAGCTGACGGCTTTTCGTACACCTTGGGGCCTGTTCGAGTTCACCGTCTTGCCATTTGGTCTGCATGGAGCCCCTGCAACCTTCCAAAGATTGATGGATCAGGTACTTGGTGGACTTTCTGACTTTGCTTGTGCATACCTGGATGACATTGTCATTTACAGCGCCACCTGGGAAGAGCATGTGGAACACCTGAAGGAGGTTCTGGGCCGCTTGCAGTCCGCGGGTCTCACCATCAATCCAGCAAAGTGTGTCCTGGCCACGACGGAAACGCAGTACCTCGGTTTCACCATTGGAGGTGGGATAGTAAAACCACAAGTACATAAGGTTCATGCCATCGAATCCTGTCCCCTCCCACAGACCAGGAAACAGCTCCATTCCTTTCTTGGGATGGCTGGCTTCTACCATCGATTTATACCGAACTTTTCTGCCAGGGCTGCTACCCTGACAGACAGGACTGGCTCGCGGTGTCCCAACCAGGTTCAGTGGACAACGGAGGCTGTGGCAGCTTTCCGAGATATTCAGCAAGCACTGGGTAAGGGACCAGTTTTACAGAGTCCAGACTTTGACAAAGACTTTATTGTACAAACTGATGCTTCTGAGAGGGGTCTTGGGGCTGTGCTTCTGCAGGGACCACCAGAGGACCAATACCCGGTGGCCTATATTAGCCGCAAGTTGTTCCCCAGGGAGGTACGCTATGCAACAGTGGAGAAAGAGGCCTTGGCCGTCAAGTGGGCCCTCGACTCCTTCAAGTACTACCTCCTGGGGAGGGAGTTCATCCTGCAGACCATAAGGCACTACAATGGCTGGAGAAAATGAAGGATACCAACGGGAGGATTACCCGGTGGTATATGGCTATGCAGTCAAGGTTCATCACATCGCTGGGAAAGACAATACCACTGCTGACTACCTTTCTCGCTGCCCTAGTGAGGAGTTCGAAGGGGGGAGGCGTGTGATGGCCGCATCTGCAGCCACACAATTAGCATAAGAGTCAGTAACCCCATGCCCAGTCACATAGTAGGTTAAGTTGGACACATTTTGTTAACCACATTACACATATAGAAACACATAAATGACAACACAAACTCTTTAGTTCATATAACATACAAGGTTTATTTGGCATTTGTTAATATTACATTAGTCTCTTTTGTAGCGCGCACATTTAGTTAACTTTTGTATGTTTAACAATGTTAAGTTATTTTGAGTTGGTTTAATTCTTTTTCTGTTTTACCGGTGCTGGGGGGTGGGGGGTCCATACTTTTGCTGCTGGAGTCCTCTGGCTAGGATTGGACAAAAGATGGGTCCCAGGAAGCAGTGGCATTAAATACAGGGAGTGCCAATTAGGACGGTACCAAGTACCCACCACCTGAAGGGGAGATTCGGGTTATTTTAAATAGCCTGTTGTAGATTGAATTTGACTTAGTCTAGTACTTAAGATTCCTTTGACTTTGTTTAGTATGATGTTTATTTCAGTTGAGAGACTTGCCAGGTTATTGGTTTCTTTTCAGTTAATTAGTATGTTAAGTGTTTTATGTAATCCCCCGTGTGTGGAAACTGGTTTGATCACCCAGTATATATGTTCCCCTGTGTTCTTTGTTTGGAAGGTCAGTTTGAAGTTTGATTTGGTTTGGTTTGACATGATGTTAAATTCTGTTAATTTATTTTGACTAGTTCTGTTTAGTTGACCTCTTTTATGGGCCCAGAACTATTGTTTATGTTTTGTGACTTGGTTAAATTAAAAAAAACCCTTTTGGGAAGAAAATACCTCTGCGTCCTCGTGCCTTCCTGCCCGGTCCCTCACAAGGGCCTTGTTAGTAAAAAATTGAAAGATAAGGTTTAGCCCCCCTCCCCACCTCAGTTATTTTCATACTGTCCCTTAGTAAGCTTTTATTTGATTTCTCTTTACATGTATTCTGAGGCTAAGATGAATGTTAATGTAGTAATAGTCTTGTTGATCACATAACTTGTGTGTTTGGTCTCCAGTCAAAGAGGATTTCAGCAAAGGATGCCCTGGCTCACCCTTACCTGGATGAGGGTCGACTGCGCTACCACACATGCATGTGCAAATGCTGCTACACCACATCCTCTGGCCGTGTATACACCAGTGACTTTGAGCCTGTCACTAATCCTAAATTTGATGATGGCTTTGAGAAGAATCTGAGCTCTGTGAGACAGGTCAAAGGTAAGTTTCTCTGCTGAGCTGAGCTACTGGTAGCCTTTATGTTTGCTGTATTCAAAGATTTCAAAAAGAGCAGTTGTTGATCTTTATGATTCTTTCAGTAATAACATTTTGGCTTCTTACTATTGGCAGTCTGTCTGATTCACATTGACTAAACAACACAATCTGCCAGAGTAGGCCTGTAGAATATGCAATATCACTCTTTGTGAGTGTTCATTGAAATTAAGAGAAAACAGAAAAGAAAAGAGTCCTAGCAGTAGCAGATACTGAATTGAATATTTAATCTTCAAACCAAAAATTCAGGCAAAAAGGCCATGGCATGGCATGGCAAAGCTGACTTTGGAGATAAGTCATGACATACAGTAGTGACACCCATGTTTTTATCTATTGAGTCAATCTGGTGCAATCTGGCAGGAGCCCTACTGAGACCTCCAACTTGAAGATGCCCCGTGGAGTTTTCTTGTAAATAAACAACAGTTGTATGTTGACATTCAGGGCCAGATTTACTGTGGCTTTTGTGCCAGTTTTTCAGCCATTCTGCCCCAAACACATGCAGTGTATATATCAAACAAATGCAGCAGGCTGGAGTTGCAGCATTTGGCTGCATTTATCTCAGCATTACCATCTATATCAACACCATCTCCACCTCCATCTGCTGCACTCTGAGCTGCTGGACCTGCTGCTTTCTCTCTCTCTCCCTCCTCTGGTTGTGGTGTCCTCTGTATATTTTGTGCATCTTTGATTTGTCTTATTATATCACTTCATCTCTTTTCTGTTTCACATGTTTAATAGCTCATGATGTATTAATAATTAGATATATGCTAAAGATTAGAATATCATTATTTAATGAGTAATATTTTGAGTATCAGTAACAGTTTTTCTCAGGTGGAGTTGGTGAGATCCCACCTCTGAACTGAGCCTATGAGCTCTCCTTCAGTCACAGAATGAGTCTGTAGGTTCAGCACCAGGATCAGTCCAGAATCTTACTGTGTAATGAGAAAGAAGAAATAAAAAAAAAAAAGAAACACCAGCGCACTACTGCCCCCCCCCCCCCCAAGTCTGTTATTTGATGTGAATATGACTAGAATTATTTCAACCACGGAAGGTCTTCCTCAGGTAAAGGTAAAGAAGTGAACATACACCTGTATTTATTTGTGATGAAATGACAAGTCATCATCTCCTGATTAGATAACCTCATATACCACATATACACCAGGGCAATATTCCCAGTCTATCTCAAAGTGTGATCACAAAATATTACATTAACATTATACTCTATTAAGTACGCCAATAAGTAGGGATAGGAATTGATAAGATTTTATTGATACCAATGCCATTATTGATTCTGCTTATCAGTCCGATTCTTTATCGATTCCCTTATTGATTCATGATCACTTTTCTGTGTGGAAAAAAAGTAGGCTTACACAGGTTTTCAACACAACTGTTTTATTATCTCTGAATCTGAACACAGTGTAGAAACAGAGTAGAAAAAGGCATGCATGTGACTCAGGTGTGCAAAAGCTCCATTGTTAAACCGCTGCGCTGTCTGTCATCTTCTAAAATGGATGAAATGAGAGAACATTCGTTTTCATTTAGGTTTTCTTAGTTAAAGAAAAAATCTGTTATATAACCAGAGGTGTAGTGCTATTTGTTTAAGTACCAGAGTGGACCATATACAGTCTATGGAGCGGAACTGTGACGCGCGCAAGCATGCACGTGCACAGTTCAGTTGTGGCTCGGTTAGAAGGTTATGTTGTTCCTACGGTGGCAAGTTTACATACATTAGTCAACTATAAATGACCACATGATCGAAGCATCCTGCAGGCATTTTGGATGCAGCACAAGCTGGCCAAGTAATGTTTCTTTGCAAATTCATCACAAATAAAGAAACCGTCAGAAGAGTGAATGATGAATGAAAGGACATTTTGCTGCCTTTACATCTTTACTAGTTATTGTTAGCTAGCTAGACTGGAGAAAAAATAATTTAATTCACTGTGCTGCTCAAAGGCTACCGGCAGCTACCTGCAACTTTTAAGGTGGAATGTTTTCTTGCAAGTTATTCAATGCATGAGTTGACGTCGTGAATCAATCAACACACCTTAAATGTCAATATGACAACTTTAACAATTCCATTTATTTTTATTGTCTCTTGCAGCGATCTTCAAGCGCTTAAAGAAATGTATATGAATTTCAACTGGATTATGCGAACTGCAAATATTCAATTTCTCACTTGGAGAAAAAAAGTGGCAGAGTGAGCTCCGGCAGCACTACACGTCTGAGTAGGCTTGTTCGAGATTAACTGCGTCTCGCTTGGAAAATGGACGAGATCAGGCGGCAGCAGCAGGGGGCGGCGACAAACAGCAGCAGTCAAGTCAGACAGCACATCTCAAGTCTCTTAATTGCATCCACGTTTCCCTCACTTGCGTCTTTTCCTTGCGTCTTAGTCCCTCCCACCAGGGATGCATGGAGAGACGCAAGGAAACCATGCGAGGAGAGAAGAAATGAGGAAATCTGTGTTTAGAGAAATGAGACGGCCTTTCCTCTGAAGCGTCACGTGAAGCGATGTCCGTTTCTGATGACGGCGGCAGCTGATCACAGCTGGATCGGCTGTCAGTCGGGTTAACAGCTGTAGAGAGTTTTGATGGCGTTTGTATCTACGCACATGTGCACTGCGCTAATACTAATAAAGGCAAGTTATCACTGGCAGAGCAGCAGTGTTTTCTCTCTGTAGCCTGTTCTGTTTAACAAACACCTGCACATAAACAACATGCACTCTGTATTTATACTGTGTACTGTTTATATCATTTATTCATTATTTGCATCTGTAGGCTATTTACCGATATTCTGATTGTGAATTCATTATTGAATAACCTAGAATAAGAGCATCTTTTGAACATTGGAAATCATGTATTACACTAAACGGAAAATTTAAGTGATGTAACTCACATCAAACCCGATGCTCAGGAATTATCAGCCTCACACGTGACTGAATGGAAATTCTGATAAATTATGTAAATGATTTCTTGCTGACAGAGAGACTCTCCTACTCTCTCTGACTTTAACTGTATCCATAGTAAAAGTTAACGGGAAATAACAGATCATGAAAAAAAAATCTTTCTAATAAATGTAGAAAGTTGTTTATGGTTCTTTTGTTGTTCAGACCTACAATTAACACAGATTCAAATAAATAGATGCAGATGAAATATAAAACTTGGGAGTGATACACTTGAGTTTAATCTGTTATCTGTCTTCACTCCATCAGTCCGATCAGCTGCAGCGTCCAATCAATAACCGATATCCAATAAGGGGGCGTGTCGGCCGGTAAAAGTCTTCCGTGAAGGCTGCACTCGTGTATCCTCGCTCATGGCTCCTCAGATATTCCTCCTCGCTCCTCAGAGCAGAAATAAGAGCTCTGAGACGGCCTTCAAGATGGCGGAGCAGAACAACTTCCGGTTCAAGCGAGGAGTGAGGAGATGTCAAATAAGAGGCTTGAGATGTACCCACAGTTTCCAGCAGCCTTCAAAGAATATACAGGAAGTCCCAGAAATATTTACATCTTGTTAGATCCACCTGTAGACTACCTGTAATTTGCAGATCACGTTCGGTAAGTTATGGCTGAAATGAACTTTATTATTATTATTAAACACACAAGATATGTTTATTAACAGATGAAACTGTCGCTGCACAACATACAGCCTACAATCTAGCGATAAATATTACAGTTACACAGAAAATTAGAAATCAAAAATGTAAAGGCATGTGTTGCCTGTAAAGTATGCATATAATCAAAATGTGATCTTAGCTGTTCTGAGCACAGTTTGTATTCCAATGAAGATGTGTCTCGCTGACTTTCTCAAGTATTCTGAAAGAGCCGATCTCTTTGGGCTGAGATTGACTAGACCGAACAAGAGACACTTGTTTTCCATCAATGAGTTGCGTGCTGACTTGATTCGTAAATTGTCTATACTATTATAAATTGTGCCTTAAATGTTCTTTTTGTTTTATTTATTTATTAGGGCCCAAGCACGAAGTCGTGCAAGGACCCTATTGTAACTGAAGGAATTATTATCATTATTATTATTATTATAATTTTTATTATTATTTGTCCAAATAATAATAATAATTGATCCCTGAGGGGATCAATAAAGTATTCTGATTCTGATTCTGAAATGAATTGCATTTTTTTGCTCAAAAACTCATGAAGTGGTGAAAATTTAGATATTTTATGGGTCTCGCGCATGGGTGTGGCAAAATGGCTCGATAGCGCCCCCTACAATATTTTTACGAACTAGCCCCTGCGGCACGTTTCACCTAGACATACGAAATTTGGTAGGCACATGTATCACGTCCAAAAAAAGCCTCTTGGAGCCCTACCCTAAACCCAACAGGAAGTCCACCATTTTGAATTTTCTGTGCAATATTTGGCCAATTTTTGTCATTTGGGGGCTCTATACTTTAATGAACTCCTTGAGATTTTATCGAATCAACTTCAGATTTGGGCTGTGCCATCTAAAGACCTATGTGATGAAAAGTTGCGTAAAGCTTGAGTTTTCGTTGAACGGCGTGCCCGTGGCATGGGGTGGCATGGCGTGGAATTTATGTGTTTCGCCATGAAACAGGAAGTGGTTTATAACTGGACTGTACATTGTCCAAGAGGCCCCAAACTTACCATGTTTCATGACCCCCACCGGCCTGAATGCATCTATATGCTAATTTTCAGTCACAGTCATAGCGCCACCTACTGGCAGCAGGAAATGACACGTTTTATAGTCTGACATGCAGAATAACCTCAAATTTGGGCAGTCATTGAATGGCGTGGCCATGGTGGCGCGGCGACTTTCGATGTTTCATCATGAACAATGAAATTGTTGTAACTCGGCTCCATATGATCAGATCTTTTCCATATTTCTCATGTTTGATGAGATTCCCAACCTAAAGACATCTAGGGGTGAAAATTGAATCAAAGTCATAGCGCCACCTAGTGAGAACAGGAAGTTACAGACCCTATACTTTTAATCACATCTCCTAGCAGGTTAACCTGATTCACCTTAAATTTGGTCAGCAAAGTCTTAAGACACTGATGATGCTTCACTGTGAAGATTGTGAGTTTTCATCAAACGGCGTTGACATGTCAACGCATTGTTCGCCATAAACAGGAAGCAGGTTTTTGAGGGGCTAGGGATGCTTGAAAACTCACCAAACTTTGCACATGCGTCATCAGTGGCACAAATGTACATCTGATATGGGTCTTGGATATCGGTGTTGCAAAATGGCTCGTTAGCGCCCCCTACAAATGTTCAAAATCAAAGCCCCCCCCTTAAGATTTGACTTAAATGTATGAAATTCGGGTGGCACATACATCATGTCTAGACTAAAAACCTCTTGGAGATATACCCTAAAACGCACAGGAAGTTAGTTATTTTTAATGCAATTTCAATTTTTAGTGAAATTTTTGCCATTTCCAGGCCTCGTACTTTGATGAACTTCTCCTAGAGAATAAATCAGATCCTCTTCAAATTTGGGCTGTAAAATCTAAAGACCTTTGTGATTAAAAGTTTGCGTAAAACTTGTGAAAACGTGGAATTGAACTTCAATGTCCCACCGTGAAACAGGAAGTTCTTGTAACTTGAGTGTACACAATCCAATACGCTCCAAATTTCTCATGCTGGATAATTTTACAGGTCTGAGGACATCTATATGACAATATTCAGTCATAGTCATAGTGCCACCTACTGAAAACAGGAAGTAAGCCTTGTGAGACAATCATCATTGGATTTACATGACACAGCAGCAGAGGGAGGAGGACAGGAGAAAGGACTGACTCTCACTATTGTCTGTCTTCTTCATTCTCTCTAAACTTCACTCAGCAGTATTATCAGGCAGATACATTTCACACTTTTGTGCATTGTCCAAAACACATGAAAATTCAGATCTGTGTCAACCGTGCTGGACACTGTGTCAGTGTCCAGCAGGGCCTGAGTGGGACTCATTTTCAGCCAAGGAGTTTCATGCTTCAGACCATCCCACTTCAGTTCACAACCCATAATGCTGGAGATACATAATTATAGCTTTACGACGTAAATCTGCTACAGTGCGCTATTTTTTATGACCTTATTACAATTAATATTTTTCTAAAACATATACATACTGTATATATGAAATATGAATATGAATTACACACAGCTGGCACAGTGTGGATACCTTCATTAATTCACCAGCATTTAACTGTTAACTGACGTGTGCTTTTCTGAGACCGGTGAGCTGTTCTGAAAGATTCAGTTCATACAGCAACATCACATGTAGAATTGCAGCAAATCTCTAAAGCCCATGTTTTATTACTTTGTTCAGATTTAAGGACTGTAAATCTGGTTTTTCAAATATGGAGAAGAGGAGCAGAATCGTGAAGTCAAAATTCACCTATATTAATTGCATAGTTTGCAGAATTACAACTGGCACCAATAATATACACATCCTCACCAAAGTCTGCAAAACTGAGTTCAGAGTAAAGACAAGTGTTTGTTCTTCTGTCCTGTGCTTTTACCATCTCAAGAAAGCTTTGTCTCCTGTTGCTAGTGTACTTGATGTAAGTTACTGTGCAAATCAGATTTGTCAACAACAAAGTGATTGGTATCTGACAAGACATGGTAACCATGTACC
The DNA here is from genome assembly GCA_005408345.1 of Macquaria australasica. Lineage (NCBI taxonomy): Eukaryota > Metazoa > Chordata > Actinopteri > Centrarchiformes > Percichthyidae > Macquaria > Macquaria australasica. Next base: position 9,424 of record SEMN01001308.1, read on the forward strand.
TAACAAACTGACATAATCATTAGACACAAACTCAAGCAAGTATGTTAATTAATCTATTGTCAAGTCAAAAACCACACTCAACTGCAATTACTAAACTAAACCACACCAAAACAGCTAGTCAGTTGAATGATTATCAGTCAAAAAGTAACACCGCACAGATTAGCCATGTATAGTCAATACTAACCTCTCCGTGCCCAGCGTCCAGTCATGAAGCGGCGGATGCTACACGCCCGACGTGCGCAGATGTGTGAGAGCCCATTCATCACTGCTTGCAGCTTTAATTTTATTATTATTTTTAATGTATTTATTTTTGTTTAATTTTCTCACCTTCTGCGGTTCCCCCCCTGGCTCATCTCCAACGAGCTTAACTAACTTCCGTCTTAGTGAAACTAATTGAGCTAAGCAAGCAGCTACAGGCTGACAAAATAATATGTATTTGTTTAATCCATTACAACAGCACACAGATGGTTAAACAAAAGCAATCTACATGCACCGGCTCAAACATAATATTCATTTTTATATAGGTTTTGTTTTCTATGTGCACTTTAAGGAGTTGCCCTTTTAATCTCATTGTACTTGTATAATGACAATAAAGGCATTCATTCATTCATTCATCATTCATACTCATGGCATGGCCAGTAAAAAAAAATATATATATTTTTTTATACATGTGTGTGTGTGTGTGTGTGTGTGTATAACAGAATAAAAGTAATGATTTTTCTCTAAAAATCTACTCAAGAATAAAAAGTATGCTGCATTAAAACTATGCCGTACAATTTACTCCAAAAAGTGATTGAAGTACATGAAATGGAGTATCTTAGTAAATCAGGCGCTGAATACATGCTGATTATGACTGCAGTGCACATTTGTGTAACTCTATCTTTCTTAGTAAATCTGGCCCTGGGTATTTCTCACCAAAACACAGTGGGCCTCATGCTTAAAGGGGAACCGATCTCGAAATGGTGCCTTGATGAGCTCGAAATGGTGCCTTGATGAGCACATGAGTGCAGTTGATTGCTCCAATAATATTACGTAGTCCAGCGATGGCATAAAAATCTTTTTAATGCATCTGAATGTATGTGGTGTTAACAGGTGTGTGTGTGTGTGTGTGTGTGTGTGTGCGGGCATATTGGATCCAAATAAAATACAAACAAAATGGGGACCCACTTAAAAAAGATTGCTCCATAGTGCTAGCAGTGGTCAAGAACTCTACAGGGAACCTCTAAAGCTCACTAAGCTCATTCACTGGAGGTCAGGAAGGAGCTGCTGGCCTTAGTGCAGGGCTGACTGTGGGAGAAGAAAAGCATCACGTATTGGCGTTAGCTCAAGTCAGATGACTTGGACTCAAGTCAAAAAAGAATTTTAAAGAGAAGGTGTCACTTTAGGTTACAATAAGTAAGAAATCCAAGTAAGAAGTTGTTTACTAATCTCTCTCTGTTTTTCTGTCTGTGCTTTCTCCTCGCAGAGATCATCCATCAGTTCATTTTGGAACAGCAAAAGGGGAGTCGAGTGCCACTCTGCATTAACCCTCAATCAGCTGCTTTCAAAAGCTTTATCAGGTAGGAGGCTCTTTAATACGCAGCAGTCTTAGAACAACAGATTCTGTATGTGTTGATAACAAAAGATACAACATGTTAATCAGACAGCATCAGAGCTGTAGCTAGGCTAAGCTTCTAAGCTAGGCTAAACAAACCATACCCTTCGCACATACATTACATTGATAACAAAGTTATCTGAATCTGTGTGAGTTGATTGAGTGTTTCTAAAATTTTGGAAAATTCCTTCCTGTTGCAGCAGCTGCTGCTAGTTTTTACTGCTTTTGAGCTACAGTATGTCATCACTAATGCCAGTTCCTATCAAAGTATGAAGTTTAATATTACCAACATGTAAAAGTGTAATAATCTCCTAACTGCACTACCTAATGTTGTTTTCCACAGAGTGGTTTTAAAACTTTAAGGTCATTCAATTGTGATAATTGTTTTTTCTGATATATTTGCATAATTATAATCATAACTAACCACTACACATTTAACCAAGTAACAAATGTCTTTAGCTGATAGACACATGAATAGCTAATATTAACTTCACCCACTTGTTGGCCTCCTTTTGAACAGTTCCACAGTGGCTCAGCCCTCTGAAATGCCTCCATCTCCGCTGGTGTGGGAATAGCTGCTGTTGTGTGTCATCATCTTTCCCAACTGACAAGCTGCTAAACTGGGAACAAGAACGTGTCTCAATGTCTTCTTACATCTGCGTAGCATTTCACTGGAGAGCAGGACTCACAGGTCTTCTGTGTGTATGCTTAATATGAAACAAACAAAGACAAATCCACTGATAATTGCTTTATGGGGGTGTATTAGAGGGGTTTGGTATGCAAATGAATGAGACAAATGCTCTGTAGACCAAATCAGTATGTTTTAAACAAACCCATCTGGTCACTTCCAGGTAGATAAGATTTAACAGTAGTTGCATCATAATGAAGTACATTCATTTTGCTATATATATTAATACAAATACAAAATACAAAACGGGTTAGTTTCCCATTCAATCAGGCTATTCTGCATTATTACGCCCACCTTCACCTCTGCACTGGTAAATGAAATCTTATTCAGACAATCGATTGTAATTGTTTTGTTAGGCTCAATGTTTTTCCAACTGAAAGCTCCCCTTATTTTGTAAGAACGTGCTCTCGGGCACATTGATATTTTAACTTACTAAAAGTGAGTTATTATGGGCATGTTTCCCTGTGTCCCCCTATGGCCCCCTACACACCTGGCCATTGTTTTTTATGTAACAATTAATTTGCCAAAGATCAGGAGCCTCATGTATAGATTATGCATAAACATAAAGATTGTATGCAAATTTGCCAGATGTGGCATTTGTAAAATTCATCTGTTCGCACATTTTCTACATTATGCTGTGAAGTGCAGTGATTGAGACAAACGGTATATTCATTTCATGCATGATGTGCATGATTAGTTTTGACATGTTGTATTTGTACGTGATGTCAGAATGTCGACATGCAAGAGGCACATACCCACTTAAGATCTTACCTGTCGTTTTTTTCATCATTTCATACTTTGTCATCTATTCATGGTGGTCTCCTTCCATGTAGAATGCACATCTAATCAGCTCGCAGTTGGCAAAGCTTCAGTCATTTACTTATACACCCCTAACATGGTACTTTTGTCAATTTTCAGGCCAAAATATAAGGATGTGAATTAAACAAATAAATAGAATTAAACTACATTGCAGCCTTGGCCATTTCAACTATTCATGGTTGTTGTCAAAGAATATGAGAGTATACACACATCCACAAATGTTTTGTGACTTAAAAAGAGGAGATGCGTACAGGAATGTAAGTATTGTTTAGTAGAGTAAATCGAACATAAACGTGCATGCATGTATCTGCTATTTTGCACATGATTGCAGTGATGAATGCATATGAACGTATGAACATTTATACATGAGGCTCCACAATACTTGTAATTAAGTTGAACCTGTCCCAATATGTAAACCTTTCTCCGTCAGTCATTGTGAAAAGGGTCAGGTATCTCTTGGAAAGGCCAACAGCTTTATTTCTGTTTGGAATACAGAGTGCTCACAGTGTTCAGTAGATTAGCATACTGTTGTGCTGAATTGAAATGGAATCTGCTTGGGTTTTTAGATGTATATGTTTTGTTGTTGAGATAATGTGGTTTTGAAGGTGAAGGTTTAAATGCTCATTTGCATGTTACATGAACCTTTCTGTGAATCAAAAAATCAGACTAAAATCTATCATTATACTACGCCTTGCTCCCAAACAAGACGACACAACTCATCTTGAGAAAGCCTACAGCCACTTACTGTACTGACGAAGGGGAACTGAGCAGAACAGGAGATTCTACAAAGCTATTCTGCCCTCTCCTTTGACTGCTAAGATTCAGTTCAATGCTAGTGTATGGCTAAACAGTCAGCCTAACTGAATAGTGTGGGATGGTTTTTTTTTTTTTTTTTTTGAAGGAAGGTGTGCAGTCTACTTGTGTGCCACCTAATTTCACTGCTTGGACACTGCTTGGTAAGTAACTATTCACACACTCAGCCAAACTGAGCTACTTTTACCCCAAAGAGTATGAAGAGAAGATTCATGAAACAAATGTTTGGACAGTCAAAACTGCACTGAACTGAAATATGTTAGCTTTCCAGTGTTCCCCTGTGACCTTTGCTTGACTTGGTCTGTGTACATACATGGAGTTGAATGATAACCTCTACGGACTTTCTAGTGTTAAAGAAAAATTCAGATTTCACAATCTGGGTCTTATTTTTGTAGCGTGGGCCATCCTTCCTGTTGTTTATGAGAACATTTTACTTAACTGTTTGATTGTGGGGAATCATGTTGGCTAGTGGTCATAAGATGCATTTATTTACCACATAACTACCACGTCTCTGCTTTGAGTTGGCCAGGGGACCTTTGTTGTATGCTATCACTCTCTCTCCCTACATTTCCTGTCTGGTTCTGGACTGTGACACAGCTTTACAACAACATTCATGGGGCAACCTCACTTGCAATCACGCACATCCACACTTCAGCCATGTTGTCTGAACCACTTATTTGGACGTCAGCACCAAGGAAATTGTTCCAGTTATTTCCCCAAACGTCTGTTGGGAACCATGGGATTACTCATTCAGTCATGCAGAGCTACTTCCTACTTTGACCTGCTGTGCTTTCCGTAGTTGTGCACATACATTTCTGCTGGTTCACTTTGGGTTTCACTTTTCAAATAAGTGGTGAATCAACTAGATCAAACTGGGGGTTTGCTTCAAACCTGTCTGGTTGTCTGGCTGATCTTTTTTTTTATCAACATATAACAAACAAACAGACCATATGATATCCTTTTACTCCCCCACCCCGCCCATAAGAGCAAAAAGACAGATATTAGTAAACAAATAGATTCAAAATGATAAGAAAGACAATATGCACATTATGGGTTCAGTTTATCTGCTTCCATATTTTCAAAAAAAAAAAGGTTGCCATAGATTTTTCACTATGGAACACCAAATCTTCTTGAATTGGACATGTCCATCTTGACACAATGACCAGATATTGAAGGAAAACCGAGGAAATAACAGAAGGCTACCATATTGAGACCTGTTCAGATAGCCATCCCTGGGGCTACTCCAAACAATGAATGGCTCTGTTGATTTTTCACATATTTTAAAGAAAGTCTCCATCTCAAAAAGTTTTGTCATTTTGAGCATATCTAATACATGCTTAGCAGACTAGCTGGGGTATGTCAACAGCAGTCACATGTGGGATCAAGGTCTGTTTGAATCTACACAACCCAACTTTGGACCATTGAAGTCAATGTGCAGTTTTTAACTGGTATGTTTTGACAAACTGAGGAGGAGTAGATTATCTGTTATTTTATACCAGGTCTCATCTGAAATATGTTTGTCTATATTTCTTAAGTGATTGTCTGAGTACTCATTTTGTTTCTTTCATTAGTTGTAAAGCTGAGGCTACAGCTGTTCTTATATGTGATAAAGATGATGGCCAACACTATGAAAATCAGACCCAGATTGTAAAGAAATCCTTAAAAGTATTATAGAAGAAAAAGAGTGTGGCTGTGGTAGCTTACAGCAGGCAAGATCCAGTCCTCCCAGGAGGTCTGTTCTGCTTGTTCTTCTTTGAACTATAAGGACAAATGGGCAACTGTCATCATGTTATGAACAAAATATCAAAATGAAAAGAAAACGTACCAAGGTAAAGAAGTAGTAAAACCAGCAATATCATTCTTTAAGGGTGTTAATTCTTTGTTCTGTCTACTTGAATATATCACCACATGCTATTGACCAACTTTTTCATCATGGATTACATTCAAGCAGCTCACGATTGGATGGCAACAAGTAGCATATGAATGACGTATAAATGATGGCATGGTCTCATCTATATGGGTTTTTTCTAAATGATAATCCAGTGTGCCCCCGCTCCTCCTCATACATGTACACAGTCTCCAGAAAAAAGAGATTTGAAGTAAATTATTTAATATATTTTTAGAATTGTTTTCTATTCCTATTCTTGTGTCCTGGCATGCATTCTTCTCACACCTCAAAGTATGATTATGTATATTTGTTAAATAGAGAAACAAATCTACACACCAACAATACCACTGTATAGAAATTGTATTAGCCTGCACATTTCTAAGGCTGTGAAGTTAATTTTATTTTTAAAACTTGCATACAAATGTATATATTGTCTTGATTTTTACCCTGCAACTAGGATCAGTAGAGTACAACAAATCATGTAATGATTCACAGAATACACAGTCATGTTAACTGTATCTTGTGTGTACAGCAGAGTTGTAGATATATCTAAGGAGAAGTCTTTTTTGTTTAAGTATTTCATCACAGCAGCACAGTGTGAATATGTATATAAAGGATTCACCGTGTTGGTCTCTACCTCTTGAGCTCAATAACTTGGCTTTGTTTACCCCCACACCTTTCTGATTTCATGTGGGGATGAATTGAAAACACTTGAATGTCTATTCAAGCTTTTATACTGAAATGATAAAATATACTGCCCCTCCCCCCACTCCTCCTGCAGACTTTTCCTGGCACTAAGTGCAAAGCATTCACATGAAATTTTAAGTCATCAGATGTTTGTATTACAGTCCTACCAATAGCCAAGGGTTACCTGACTGTTAGTCAATTTTCACTCTTTGAAAGGATAGGATGTTATGGGTAGGGAGAGTAACTACTTACACCACGGTTGCTGTGTTCAAAGCTCAGTGTCACAGACTCAATTTGATACAAAGTTTCACCTAACAAACTATCTTCTTTTGACTTCTTTTCAGGCTACTGAGAATTAGACCAGTGTTTTTTTTGCAGGCTTTACTATATATAGATGGGGTTCAATAGCATTTAATCAAATCAGAATCCAGTATTGAATCCACTTATTGAATCTGAATCCTTTCCAATCCACTATTCAATTAAGTTTAGATTTGACTTGCAACATTTGCAAGTAACTAAAGTTATAACTAAAGCACGAAGATTCTTTTTTTTTGCTTAAATGTAAAATGGTTTGCTGATTAAAAAAAAAGAGCAATGAGATACAAGTTCAATAAGAGATTCATTAGTGGTTCCTAATATTTCCTAACCAAGAACCAGATCCGACATGGAACCGGCTGTCAGAACCTAGCCCTTGTAGTATATATATTGTTTCCATTTGTTTATACAGTTCTGATTGGCGGCAGGGTGGTTATTTTCAGGTAAGTGCATGCTGTGGCTTCTTCTGCTTGTTGGAGTAATGTTTCTTCCAAGGTTGACAAACTCAGTGCCAACACAAAGTTTCCATTGAAAAAGCATAATGTACGGTGGCTCAGAAAGCTCAATACACTGCAACCTTAGAAAACCTAACAGGAAATAGGCAAACACTAGGAAATGAAGAAAACATCTTCACCATTTTTACAATGCATAGCAGCATTTAGAAAAAAAAACCGCAAACACAAGCCAACCTAGAAACACATTTGTCAATTTGAAAATACATCTGCAGCACAAAGAAACACACTGCAAATACAGAAAACACTTGCAAATAGAGAAACGCTACAAATATTACACAACACAAATTTCCAGGTGACACTAAAAACCAATAAATACGTCCACCATTCAGTGATGTCCGAACATGAGTTATACACCTAATGTGACATATTCACATTATTGCTGAAAAACAGCCCTTGCTTCTCCATTATTGTTGTGTATGTGGTGGGTTGTGACAGTCCTGAGCTGATGTACAATCTGCACAAAGTTCAAATTAGTTGAACTTCAGTTGCACCTTTGTGAACACAGCTAATGTCTGAAGGCTGCTGCTGTGATTAAAGATGGAAGAGATATTAATAAGGACTGTTTCTTAATGTTAGTATACAAAAACAAATCAGGATCATGTTGAGACTAGAACGTGAATTTGGCAGAAGTCTTTTACTAATTACTAGTGTTCATCAGTTTTTTGTGTCCACTGGAAACGTCTATCACGTAGCTTAGTTTCGTTGTTGTGTACAATTTATTGTGTTTCTTTATGACACATGGCTTGTGAAATTAGTGAATGTGGTTCTTAATTTCCTTGTGATTATTTGTGGTGTTTTTTTTCTATTTGATATATATGTTGTTAAAATGTTATGGGTGTTTTCCCATATACTTGTGTTTTCTTAAGTTTTAGTGCATTGAGCTCTCTCGGCTATTGTGATATTGCCCAAAAGTAAAACAGTTACCTGGATGTGACTCCAGTTCTATGAGTACATGGATAGCCCTCTAACAGACTTTGCTATTGATGAGGCTCAATATTTAATTCCTGTCATGTGGCTAGTTTTACGTGGGATAATCCATTATGAAAAATAACTGCACAGTGGCACTGTGTACTATTTATCGGATTATCCCCTACCCATTCAACAAAGACTCTTCTGAAAAGAAGGATAATAGGAGAGACGTGTGGGTGTGTATTGGAAACGGAATGGGGATTTTCTCAGGAATGAACACAGCTAGCAGTGGTACAAGTCGTCACTCTCCCTCCCCATCACGTGTCTGAACTCTTTGTGTAGATATAATAGTTTCCTATATGTTTTATTTTGTGTTGGAATTTAGTACTTGAATCAAATGATGCTCATTTTGGAAAATTGTAGAATAATAACTGACAAACTTTGTGTTAGAGACTAACTACAACTCAGCAACTACTGAACTATTTGGATTCATATAATTTGATGTTCTAAACAATGTTTGTATATTTGATGTTTTAATCAGATGCATTGTAATTTGAATAAAACTTTCAGTATACACAGTACATAGATGAATCTATTAAACTCTGCATTCAAGCACTGTAAATCAAAGTTAAGGATTAGGTATCCAGTTGACAGTTGTCATTTTGGAAAGTGTGAGATCTACCCAAAAGGTTCCATCTAGAAAATAATGGTGAAAACTTTAAATGTGACATTTAAAGAATGCCAAACCTTGTTCATACCTCTCTCTGAAAATTGTTCTCTGCCAAAATTCACATATGAAGATCTGAGTTGTTAAAAATGTGGATACACTCAGCTGAGTCACTATGTGCATGCTCATAGAGTCCTTCAGCGGAGGGGACTGACTTCCTGTTGGCTCCCTGCAGACATAAATGGGGAAAAAAATAATTTAATCATAGGCCTACAACTGTTTTTTGACCGTATGGGTCAAATTCTGATAATGTGGATAATGAGTCATTTCGGGGGGTTTGTGACGTCAGAAAAATGCATTCCCTGTTTTTCCAATGATTGTGTATTGGGAAAAAATGCTGATCCCGAAAGTTGCAACACCTTGCCAAAACCATTTTACAGCCCAGCACTGTTCCTGAGGGCTATATAAATAAACAAATTATCTATCATAATGTATCAGGTATCTATAAATGAAACTAAACAAGATTTTAAGTACCACCCCAGCCACAAACTGTTCTGCCTGCTGTAGTCCGGCAGACAGTACCGCAGCATCTGGTCCCACACCACCAGGCTCAGGGACAGCTTCATCCCTCAAGCCACAAGACTATGACTCTTTACTTGCACCACATTGTTACACCTTACCTGTATACTACGTATGTTAACCTGTTACATCTCTGTGTGTGTACATATATACATACATACATATATACATATACATACACGCATACACACACACACACACACATACATATATATCCACTAATTAATGATGGAAGATAGACCATGGATCATGTCCACCCCAAAATAATTTTGTCACAAAATCATTTAATATGAATGAATACATCCAGACACAGTGTATCATATTACATACAGACCATAACAAACAAGTATTTAAAAATGCGCATTTCTATATGTTAGGCTTCTATATAAGTAGCTAAATATTTTAGAGATAATTCACAGTTACAGTATATAAGGATTTTCACACATAATGATTCATAATGACCATTGTTTATAAATGACAAAAACAAATATCAATCAAAATGTACAGTTGGAGATCACAAGGTTAAAAAGGCAGGTCATGTGATCTCATTATAGATTAGAGGACTATCCAGTGCCAAAACATGCCTTGTCCCAGAAGGCAGTTACACAGTGGTGATTTTGGTGACTGTCTTATGAGTTAAGAATAACACAACTTCATCTCCAAACACCTCACCTCAGTCTGGTGTAAAATAATTTGTTTCTTTGAACCTGAGCTCCATGTCTTCCTCTGTCTGCTGATGGCTATGGTCATTTGGGTTCTGTTCATTTCCATCACAAGAAAACATCACTTGTTCTCTCTGACAGCTGAAAAACACAAAAATGGTAATTCAGTCGTAACCATTTGTTCCTCGCAAAAGGGCCACGCAAACCGTAACTCATTCTGTGACACTTGCATACAGTTATTGTCCTTTCACATACGTCTGTTATCACTTTATCACTTTTACTTTAAAGTCCTCCAATCATACATACATTTCCCTGCATTCATTTGTTTAATGTCTTATTGTGAAGCACTTTATGAAGTCTGTTTGGATAATGGCACTATAAACTAGACCATTGATCACCTGTCTGATGTTTAATAATGATGATTGAGATACAATGGATTACAGGTACATGTGATGAAGTACTAGAAATAGTCACAGCCGTGTGTAATGGTCGTGAGTAGTCAGCTGATTTGGTGCTGTTGGAGAACCTTGCTGACACAACACAGTCAGTAAAACTGCACTTCTTTTGGTAAGCGGATTAAGGAGCATAGTTATCTCCATTTATGTTTATAAAACAGAACCAGGCATACATGTGGCTTTATAAATCTGATGAAAAGAATGTGTCTGCATATTTCTGTCTTTGTGCATACACACAGTTTTATGAATCTATAGTTATATGTATCTGGCCCCTGGTTGGGAGCGGACACAGTATTCCTGCCTGGGTCACATTGCGGAGAATGTAATTAATAGTAGGATCATACCTGTGAGGTTAAAGTTCCTGACCGATACGGGACACAGTCTGAGTGGAAACCAGAGCCGGTCTCCTCTTTGTCCTGAACATACATTGTGGGATTTGTCAGACATCCATTTCTCAGAGGAGTTTCATTAAGGTTCTTAGCGCAGTGGGAGACAGTCTGCTGGAGTGTACATTCATCATGGAACAACAGGGGAGAAATGTTTAACTGCGGGAAAACAACAGAATAATTAAAGGCAAGTCCTGATACAGTATCTGTATGAGTCCAACAGGAGTTGTGTGAACACATTGATATGACTGTACTTACCTCTCTGTAAAAGTCTCTTCCTGTTATAGATATAGATGTGAGGATGACTTTATCACCACTCTGTCTAATCTTTTTGACAATTTCCTCATGCTCCATAGACTCAACAGGTTCCCCATTGACAGCTAGCAGCAGGTCTCCATCCTCCATCCCTGCCCCCTCAGCTGGACTCCCCACATCCACCTCCCTCAGCACGTGAACTGGGTCACAGCAGGTTTGGATAGAAAAGAATAGAAGTTCAGAGAGTCTTTAAATCACCTGATTATTACCAAAAGAAAGGTTCCAAAATGGGGTTGGACCAACACAGGTCCTATAAATAAATTCTAGTAATTCCAAACAGTTCACTCTCTTTTCTTGGCACTGTAACACTTTATCTATTCAATTTGGGTTTACTTACATTGAATGATGGTCTTTGTCTGGTGTGAGGCATCCATATTTGTCTGTTTTTCAGACATTTCTGTATTAGGAATAACTCTGGGAGTGGAAATTAAGCTTGTGTACGCAGCCCAGTTCACATGTTTGTAGGGAAAACAGCCTTTGTTGTTCCCAAATTAGCCACATGGACTGGAGGTGTGTGGGTTGAGAAGGCCAAAAGGTAGGAACGGTTTATAGTCCCGTGAAACCTTTTAGTGATCTGAATAAACACCCTTTCGAAACACATGAAACCCCACACGAAACAGCCCAGGCTCTGGCTTTAATTCATCTGATTGCAAACAACAAGGAAAACCTAAAAACATACCGGACATTCTCTGGGGACAGAGACTGGATCTGGCAATCTGCCCATCTTCTCTGCCCCCTTTGCCTGGGACCTTCACACCCTTCCTCCCCATAAGGAGAAACTCAACAGATGTGGCATAAATCTTGGGATGCATTCCTGAAGAAAGTGCTTTCGGAAGAGTCCTCTGTGTTTTAAGCAAGTTTGGATTCTGATGAATTTGATTGTCAAATTAGTCAATAATGCAATAATCATACTTAACACATGTCTTTTCATTTACTATGACAAACATTGAGTTAGTTACAATGTTTAAGTTTAACACCCTGTTTTTCCATGGAACCACAGTGCCACCTAGTGACCATAGTTTTGGGGTTCTTGCAGCAAATGCACTTTTGGATTTTCTATGGTTGATTAAACTAACTATGGGAACTGATGCCATTTTTATTAGTAGTATTGACATTGTGCTTTTGATAGTTACGTAGGAAAATTATGACTTGGACTTAACAATGTTTTGGAATATAAATTATGTGTAAACAATATGCCTATTAGATGCTTTGAACTGTGTTGTAATCACTATTGATTTGACTATAGTGATGGAAAGTATGTGACTGCTGCGCAGTACGTATCAAATTATATATTTCTATAAGAGTAGACTAGAAGAAACCATGTTTTTCTTCAGAACAAAGAAAAGGGCAATCATAAATAGATGCACAGCAAGTTGGCTTAAAAAACACTTCTCTGCCTCCAACGCACACCCTTATCTGATGGTAATATAATACCGTTCGATCTCCCCCTTCGTTGGCTCTTTTTTCCCCCCTCTCCATCCCTAAGGAGCTCTACCTACACTCCTCTCAGCTTTAATCTTTTCTCTGGAAATTTTTTTCCCTCCTCCTGCGTTTTTTCTTTCCTTGCAAAGTTGCGCGTATAACTCAGTGGAAGCAAGTCCTGTTTTTAATTATTCCTAATATCTCAGTTAATTCTGCATTTATAATAGCTCTGAAAGTAGTGGAGTGCAAAAATGTTGCTGCACATGCTGTGCATGGCCAGATGCTTGACACATTAGGCACCATAACGGCCACTTTACATCTAGGTAATGAATCCTGGCAGCATGTTTTCTACGTACTTAGGGGTCTACACAAGCAGCACTGCTGGGTCTGGACTTTCTTGTCTCTAACCATGCCCTCTTGGATTTCTCCCGGGGCAGACTGCAATTGTGGGACACTAGTATTCCACTTTTGAGTGCAAAGACTTGATTCCTGGGTATTGTAATGTTTCCAGTGCTACTGCCATGACACTGGCCCCCCTCAACGAGATGCTGGTGCCTGTAAGTGTGTCCCCAGCCGGGCCATTGACCAGTTCTTTGACTTTGTGGGCTACTTATAACCCAGCCTCCAGAATAAAAGTGAGTGTGTCGTGGCTCACACAGTGATGTCAGTGAAGGATGGGGTTACAACAGCCTGTGTGTTAAGCCCTACAGATCAGGACATTATACTGAGAGAGGGCAAGCACCTGGGGGTGTTTTTCTCTGTGGATGATTCTGAGCTTGTGTCACTCCCACAGGTCCCAGTTGAGACAGTCTCCACCAATTCATCCACTGATGACTGACTGTCCTTGGACCTTGGATGCCTTAGCGGGCTCCCTGTGGTTCAGCACGTTAGATTTCTCTAATGGCTACTGGCAGGTTGAGGTTGCTGAGGAAGACAGAGAGAAAACAGTCTTCACGACAGGCCAGTGGCAATCGATGCCTATGGGCCTTACTAACTCACCTGCTATGTTTCAGCGCATGATGGAGCTAGTGCTCAGAGGGCTTCCACGGCAGGTGTGCATGGTGTACCTTGATGATGTTCTGGTATACAGCCACACATTTGAGGACCATCTCTCCAGTCTAAGTGAAGTTTTCTCCAGGATCCAGGCGGCTGGTCTCAGACTAAACCCTAAGAAGTGCCACCTGGCTCGAGATCATGTAGTATTCCTGGGGCATGTTGTTTCTCGCCACAGCCTACAGCCGGACCCTTGAAACACAGACAAAGTCAGAACCTGGCCTACGCCACGAAACCCAGCTGAAGTGAGAGCATTTGTGGGCCTATTACATCCATAGTAATATGGATGTTTTGTTAAAGACTTTCAAAAGCGTGCAGCTCCTCTGCACCGCCTGATGTATAAAGACACAACTTTCCAATGGACAACTGAATGTAATGCAGCCTTTGAGCATCTGAAAGGGGTGCTCTCATCTGCCCCAGTTGACATCATGCCTGACTTCAACATCCCCTTCAAAGTCTATACAGATACCTCCATGGAAGCAGTGAGGGCCGTGTTAGCAAAAGACAGGAAGGTCTAGAAAGAGTGGTGGTGTATGCTAGTCAGTCACTCACTACCACCGAAAGGCACTGGTCCACGTTTGACAGATAGCTGTGGACTATAGTGTGGGCTGTATGCCAATTCAGACACTACATCGGATCAGCTGCATTCACCATCATAATGGACCATAAGCCTTTATTGAGCCTCTGTGGCATGGCAATTGACAAGGATCCCACAGGAAAAAGAGTAAGATGGATATTGGAACTGGATCCTTGTCATACAGCACAAAGATGGACAACAGCATAATGGTGATGCTCTTTTACGCCAACCTCATGATCTTGAGCCCTGTGCAGTAAATGACACCTCACATGAAGTGACCACCCATGTGAATGCCATAGGCTTGGACAGGGAGTCAAGTGTTCCCCAGACAGAAACTTTGTTGTCTCAGCCACTCGCTGTGAACCCCCAGGCCACGGACCTCACCACAGAGGGGCAGCCTGTGGAAACGGACAGTGAGTCGGATGACTTTTCTTTCATGCATGCACTTTCACATGATGGGACTGGAATAAGAGAACTGCAACAGGCCAATCCAGATATTGGTAAGGTGTTGGACTGGATCAACCACCTCGGGGGCAGATGAGAGTTAGCTCCCTGTGGCTTCGTAAATTATGGACTGAATATCCTCGTCTTTCTGTTGTGAATGGACTGCTCTGCCGGATGGTGAATTCCTCCCTCACGGGGGATGCTCAGTGTCAAGTGGTTGTACCCTCCTCGCTTATCCCTGATGTGCTGCAGCACCTTCATGGGGGCCCTGCAGCGGCACATTTTTCAGTGGAACGAGTATGGGAATGAGCAAGGCAGACTTGTTACTGGACCTCTATGTTCAAAGATATTCAACAGTGGTGCATCCCATGTCAAACCCACAGGGCACCTGTGCCTAAGCATCAAGCACCAATGGGGGGGTCCCAAGCCACACAGCCATTTTAGAGAGTGGCAACTGACATTCTGGAATTACCAGTGATGTCTAAGGGGAACAGATATGTGTTAGTGGTAGAATACTACTTTACCAAGTTTGGAAATCTGTATGCTCTTCCTAATCAAATGGACCAATCAGTAGCACATTGTTTGTTTGAGGATAATGTGCTGATACATGGCATTCCAGAAGTGGTACACAGTGATCAGGGCTGGCAGTTTGAAGCGGGGATTGTTCAGGGACTGTGTCAACTTCTAGGGATTAAGAAAACCTTCACCACGCCGTATAATCCCAAGTCAGATGAAATGGTTGAACACTTTAATCGGACTCTCAGAGACCAGTTGCTTGCCGGTGAATGGGATGATTATCTGAAACATGGCTTTCACCTATGACACGTCTGTTCATGCCTGCACCAACTACACGCCTTACTATTTAACTCATGGATGGGAAGCCCGTGTCCCGGTGGACGTTTTGGTGCCATCTCAAATGGTGTGCTCGGACTTACCTTTTTTTCATGCTCACTTTGTGACCTCTCTGGCGGAGAGGCTGGGGCCTGCTTCTAGTGGTGCCAGGCAGTGTGGTGCCAACACCCACGAGAAGCAAAAACTGCACTATGATGGAGCAGTCCATCACCAGCCATATGCAGAAGGGGATCTGGTATGGCTGCATAATCCTACGGAGGACCGGATGAAAATTGCTCCCCACTGGAAGGGATCCTACAGGGCCCTGGCTGTGTTGGACTCCCAGGGAGAGCCTGGATTCACCTATCATATTGGCGATCCTTTGAACGGACAGGAGCAGGTGGTCCATTACGATAGACTGAAACCCTACACACTGCTTATGCCTGGTGGTTCTGTGAGTAGCCTCCTGGCTTCTCCTCTTCATGTTCCCTCGCTGGAGGATGAGGGGCCGCCAGAAGGGGACTGTGTGGCTGAGGAGCTGCTGGCCGCTGGTGGCACAGGAACTGTTCATGTTTCAGGCACCAGTGAGTCACAACAGACTGTCTCATTCTGGAAGGACTGTGAGGAGGCCAGTTCATTTCAAGGACTTTGTCACTTATTGTTAGCTGGTTTGTTTGAAGGTTGAGACGGTTTCATGTTTGTAAAAAAAAAAAAAATGTGACCGTGAATTAAGATGTCTTCTCACTATGATAGAAGATTGTTTCAATGTATGGTTTGTCTACTGTGTATCAGCTATATCTGGTGTACGTTTGGGATTAGTGTGGCATACTTGGTTGGGACTCTGCTGTTATGTGATGGAGACATGCTTGATATTGTTTATTGTCGCTGCTGGTATTTATGACTTTGTTTATTACATTTATACTTTGTTTATTGCTTTTATACTGTTACTGTTTAGAAACAAGGACGTTTCTTTTTGGAGGAGGGGAGGTATGTAAGCTATTTTATTGAGTGGCCTGTTAACAAAATGTGCTGAGCGAATTTAAGTTCTCCCTGGTAGCCAGTTATACAGTGTATATGTCTGGGGCTTTTATTGTGAAGGGTAAGAACGGTAGATGTTGATCTGTTATGCGCTGCCTTTGTAAAATGTGTAAAAAACGCAGTAAAGAGTTGGCCATCCCGATTCAGACTACAGAGTTTCCATGTTGTTATGTTATAATTCATGTAAGTATAGGCTCACATATAACCCTAGGCTACAATATAAATAATACCTCATATCACTCTACTCTACTCTATTCACTTAATAAACATTTAGTTATAAATAAATGTTCCATTTATCACCAAGTTTTGTCTGTGAATGTTTCTTCAAATTTCTTCAAAGGATCAATGTATTGAGAATTCACCCCTCAGGTAATAAGACTGATCGATCTAATACTTTTAATTTTCCTTCGATTGAAGGTGGTGCCCCGAATTTAATACTAATACAATTATTTAACTTTATAACTTTATAAAATGGTGAGAGGTGAGTGTGCATGTGTGTGTCTGTGTACGGATGTGATTGTTGTCATGTGTCCATCAGTGTATCTCTCACCTGTCCGTCGAGTGCCTGCCAGCTTCTCTTGTCTCAGCAGGAAGCCGTATCCATCGCGTCCTTTAACAAGATGCATGGTCTTGGCAGTGTGGAGGAGGCTGCAACATTCTGCCACCACAGGCAGGATGGGCATCTTCCTCCTGACATAGCAACACTCACTCTCACTGTCAATGACCAGCACCGTCACTGAGTCCCCACTCTTCTTCACCTGAGAACCAAACACACTGCGGGAATCAACACATGTTCAAATGTTCAGTCTTGTGGTTCACACAAGTTAGCTCTGACTGAAGAAACTGAATTCATACAGTTCTGCTGAGAGCGGAGTGTGTGAGCGTCGACACCATGACTCCGTTGATCCAGATCAGTCTGTCTCCAGTGCAGACACCAGCTTTCTCTGCTGGACCATCAGTCACTCTGCTCACAATGTACTGGCCCTTCTGACCTGGTTACATATTGATACTATTAACATAATCATAATCATCAGTATGGTGTGGTATAAAACTGTTGTACTTTGTAACAAGATGAACTAGAGTTTACAGAAAATCATTCTCAGCTGTTAATAAATGAATAAGTTACCTCCTAATGTGATTTAGTACAAAGTACTCTCTGTCTGTCTATAGGGGCGGAACAATGCATCCAGTGACTCTACTGTACAATACAAGGTTCCTTAAGGAATAGTTCAACATTTTGGGAACTGTTACTGTTTTCTTTCTGAGAGTGAGATTGATATCA
Source organism: Macquaria australasica (assembly GCA_005408345.1). Lineage (NCBI taxonomy): Eukaryota > Metazoa > Chordata > Actinopteri > Centrarchiformes > Percichthyidae > Macquaria > Macquaria australasica. Next base: position 27,363 of record SEMN01001308.1, read on the forward strand.
ATCTCATATCTGTGTGTTAAGTACAGAGGTGGAATCAAGACATGGTTAGCCTGACTTAGCATAAAGACTGGAAGTAGACAGAAACAGCTAGCCTGGCTCTGTCCAAAGTTCAAAAACACACCTACCAACACCTCTAAAGCTTACTGATTAACATGCAGTATCTTGTTTGTTTAATACACAAATAGAAATGTAAAAATGACAGTTTGTGGTTTTTGGTGTCACATGCTGGAACTATTTTTTGGACAGCAAGAAATTGGATGACGCTTCAAAGTGTCATCACAGTGACGTTGTCAGGTTTGATACAGAGATCAAAACCAAAACCTGCGCTATAGCTGGACAGAAGTGCTAGGCGGATGGATAACCTGTTGTCCGTCAAGAAAAGAAAAAAAAAACTATAATCATTTTTTTCCAGTATGAAGTGAAGAATCCATAATTCCAGCTTCTAACTGGACACAGTATCAACTTTAACATAAATCCAGCCTCAAGACCTTTTTAAGCAGGGTGTTTCTCTAGAGTAGGGGTGAACTGGTGGGAACTGTTGGGTCTCTGTAAATATAAAGAGTCGCTCTAGACTTGCTCTATTCGAAAAAGTGCCCTGAGATAACTTTGTTATGATATGGCGCTATATAAATAAAACTGAATTGAATTGAATTGAATTGAACTAAGAAAAATGAGTGCAAGGAAGTGAATCATTAATGGTCAGTGGATTGTCACAACATCTGCTGACATTTGTACTGGTTGGTTTCTTGTGAAATAGTTAAAGCCCACAGGATCAACATGTGTGTGTATTGTCTTTAGAGAAGCTGTAAAAGAGAAGTCTGTCAGACAATGACAGTAGTGTGTTTATACCTTGCACTGAAATGATGGTCATCCCCAGGCCAAGCTCCGGATGTCTGCTGATATGACACAGTCTGGGTCTGGACCAGCACTCCCCTTTGGAGGCCTTGGCCAGCATCTGCAGATCCACACCAAATGATACTGCCTGGAGAAGGGAGAAATCAGCAGGATTCAACTCATGGAAGAATGAATCAGAGGAAGAACATCAAATATAATAACTCACATTACTCATATTAAAGTATTGTGTTTGACTTATCAATTTAATAAAGTGAACAACAAAACAAACTGTTGAAGTGTAACCTGTGTGAAGCCATGATCCATTTACACAGGTATTTCCAGTTCCTTTGACTGAATAAAGCTCTTCATAGGTTGAATATGAGAGGAGATATGTTCACCAAACTCATTAGGTTCCAATGAAATGAAGCTGTAAATAATAGACCTTTTTCAAACCTTTGACAAATACAGGTGCAACTAGTGATAGTGAAATGGAAATGCGAAGGTGTGCCACTCTTGTTATAGTTACTCTTGTTATGTTGATTCTCAGTGGTATGTCACTGCTGCTAGACTGCCATATGGCAAATGAAAACAATACGTCACTGGTGTTCCACTGGCACATACCCCTCCCCACTGATGTATGATGATTGTTACTGGCATATGCCTCTGCTTGTGTGTCACATTAAAACAGTATGCCGCTTGTCTTGTCCACTGACAGGTGACACTTTTACCATGTAATGCTTATGCTATCACATTATACTTAAATATAACCACTCACTGTAGGCAGCTGTGACTGATGTGATGAGCCTTAAACTTCTGGTAGCTAAGCTACTGTACTGGGGCTAGCTGTAGCCTTGTATATTTAGCCTAGCAAGCGTAGCCTGTTGGACAAAATGTAACCTCCAATGCTGCCTAAATGCCAATGAACATTCATTCATTCAAAATATTATAGAGTACGGTCTAGACCTGCTCTATATGAAAAGAGCCCTGAGATATAACTTCTGTTATGATTTGGCGCTATATAAATAAAATTCAGTTCAATTCAAAATCAATTTTTTTAAATGTAAGAAGTGCTCTATGTCAGTGTAACAGCAGGGTTATGCTGTGTATTAGGTATCTTGTTACCACAGCAGCAGCATGCTGCCAGTAATCAATATATGCCAGTGGGAAGTGGCATGTGCCAGTAGAACATGAGTGACATATCAGTAGTCAACAGTGACTAAGAGTCAGTATATGACACTTAAACAAGAGTGGCACACCACCAGAGTGGTATCTGTTGGTAGAACACAAGTGACAAGCTATTTATAAGTGGCAACCAGTAGTCAGCAGTGGCATATGTCAGGAGGAATCACTATATGCCGGTAGGCGAGTGTCATATGCCAGTAGAATAGCAGCAACATACCAATAATCAGCAGTGACTCACGGCGTGGCTACACAGAAATCATTTCTGCCACGTTTTTCAGTAGTCTGTCTCACAAGCGTCTGATGTAACAGATACGCTTCTATTTAATCAATTCAGATTTCTAACGGGTGTGTAAGGGCTCACGTATTACTCATGTGAATGCGACCTGAAGCAAATTTTTATGCTTCAAGATGATTTTGTTCCGGTTTACACGTGTAACAGTGATTGTGTTGGGCTCTGAGTGCTGCCTGAACTCAGATTCAGACTCACAGACTCGGACCACTGAAGCTGCTGCTGCAGCTCACGCTACACCTCCTGTGTACACACACAGTGTTAGAATCAGCATCATGCTACTAGAAGAAGAGTGGCACACCATCAGTCACCTTTCAGTGTTGTTGTTGTTGTTGTAATAACATTAATCATGGCAGCATTCCATTGAGGTATTCCAGTCACAGTGCCCTGCATGGTTACTGGCACACCTAAATGGAACTGTCCATCATTAAGGTTTCACCTGTGTTTGTCATGTCTTCTGTGAAACAAGCCTATTGTCCTCATCATGTGGAATAGAAGGTAGTGATGGGAAAGATTGTAATTTAATGTTAATTTTAGGATTAAGTACCTGTTCATACTGTTCTCTCCTCAACACCAGGAGAAACAGGTATAAGCCACATGACTGGATCTTCCTCACCATCTGTCAGACACAAATGATTCAGAATAAACTCTATTCCATTTTCATTACTAATGCCTGTAAGGCCCTGTTCCTTTAATATTTAGGTCCATCTCAAATGACAAGAACTCAGGCTTTTGTATCTGTGAGCAGACAGCAATCTATCCTTTTCCTTCACCACTCACGGGTCATAATGATTAAGCTCAGGTTAAGATCAGGAGAGAAGGACACATTCAACACATTTTGATCAGACCAGTCTGTTTACATTTAAATAGACTGTAAAGGAAACCAGTGATGAAGCAATGACTAGTGGAGTTCATATGCGGCGTCAACATCAGGCTTCCGGGGCTTTAGTTGGGAATGTTTTTTGACTAGCCCTGAATCTTTCTGAAAGAGGACAAAAATCTATAATCATCATGAAATGTAAATAATTTAATTCCTGTCCACCCCCAACCCTTTCTGCTGCCTGTGTGTGATAAAGAGACTGAGGGAGTGGGCGGGGATGGGTAACTTCCTCTTGTATACAAGCTCAGTCAGTCCATCTGCAGCCCTCTTTTGGCACGCACGGTGTGCAATCCTGCTTCTGCTCAGCTGTCGGGCTCACACAGCAGCAGTAACAACACTACACCAAAAAGGTAAGGTATAAACAAAAGTCCTTCTAGCCACCGTACTGCCCCTAGATTGGAGAACCATTGGTTTATTGAGTAATGTAGCTAAGCAAACCCTAACTACATATCTGTGATATCTGCTGCTGGTGCATCCTGACATTTTTGGCAGAGAATGCGGCTAAGCTAATGTTAGTGGTACATGCTAATTAGCATGTTGCCTGGACACACAAACATTACTGTAGTCAAATAAAAATGTACAAACAGAATAAAAAAGTAAAGTAGCAATTAAACACTGGTGCCATAGGTTTGAGAATTCTCAGCTGCCCTGCAGATTTTGTCCAGAGCAATTGTCTTAACATTACTATTAAAAATTAAATTTCAAATAAATAGTAATGTTTGCAGTAGTCATACAATGCAGTAAAATTAAATGAAATTTAATTTGTTTTGTTTCTAATCCAATGGCTAGTAGGATTATCGGTTATGCTGCATTCACGTAATATGGGATAAATGGTAGAAATAGAAAATGTTTTTTTTTATTCCTGAATCAATTATTTTATTATTTATTTATCTGCCTTATTTTCTTGATAGTCACAGTAGAGAGATGAGATGAGAGGGGATGACACGCAGCAAAGAGCACAGGCCGGATTCAAGCTCGGGCCGCAAAATGCAAACAAAAATCGCAATAAATCATAATTGTAATAATTGAACCATAAAAATTCAATATCGCAATAAGGTTCTATGTGAAGTTTTCAGAAAGTCCTTGTTATTAATGATACCGGTGGCAGATAAGTGAACCGCAATCAGCATTCTGTTGCTTGCGCTCGGTAGGCAGAATAACGTTACTATCTGTGTGTTTCTCTGTTCGTTCTCCTGTTTGTCCACGATGGACTAACAGGTGTATGCTCGCCAGACTCTCCTAATCATCAGAGCGTCTATGGTGGATCATAATGCGAAAATCCATGGGTTAGTGTTCTGCAATCTTTTTCGCCCCCGTTTGTGCCAGCGGACAGTGATCCCGCAGAGTTTTGCCACACCGAAGCTCGCAAGTAGGAGGAGAGAGAGAAGGGTCAGATTGCAGGTGAAGCTGGGACAGCTCTGGAAGCAAGGTGTTGTCGGAAAACGGCGCAGATCCTGTTGGTCCGTGGAATGACTTCCTCTTGTCCATGTTTGGGAATGTCAGACTCTCCTTTCTCCAACCTGTGGAATCTACCTGAGCGGTGGAGAGGGTCCCTCATCTCCCCCGAGATTCCCCTTCTGAAAGCCGGGACTCTACCTCCTCTCAAATTGGCGTTGCTAAAGGTGAACTGAAAAAAGCTGATACATGATATATATGCTACTGTCAGACAGAATGACTTTTCATACCTTAAAGCTACCAGAGGTAAAATACAAGAGGAAAACTGGACGTTAAGAGATTCATTTTATTAATTACACTGTGTACACTGTGACAAAGAACTAGACCCACTAGCCCTTCAGATTTGTATGTTTATAGTAGTGGCAAAATTTTAGACAGATAGTGAATTTTGGACACTAACCCTGTAGAAGTCCATGTTATCCACATAATACTCGTTGACCTCCAGCACTCGGTCTCCGTCTCTGAGGCCGCTGTGCTCTGCCGGACTCCAGGGCTCCACATCCCTGATCTCAAAGCCCCGGCTGCTCTGGTCCATCCGCAGGTAGAAGCCAAAGCTCTGCCCCTCCAGACGCTTTAGCTGGCACAGTCTGGGCACCAGGCTCTGATCAGGCTCTGCACACATGGTTAAGTAAAGATCATCAACACTGGGGGCACACTGGGAAATGATTTTTAGGAGAGGAGTTTTGAAAGGTTGTGTATGTGTGTATCCAACCTCACCAGGATCATCAGTGATGACCAGAGCTGGATTATCAATCCCTTCCTTTGGATTGAAGGTAAAACTGATGTAAAGAGAAAAGAGAAAAAGTCAGTATGACAACGTGGCACAGCAAGGGAAACGTTATAGAGAATTTTTATATAAAAACTACTATACAAAATGTCTGTCTATAACTTTTTAAAGGATCATACCAGTGTTTTGGAAGATGTACTTCATTCTAATACACTGAGCCTCACTGCTGTATACTCACTGAGTATCATGACATAGTGACTCTCACTGACACTGTTGGTTATAAGTCATGAGGTTAAAAACCAGTAAGACCTCTGTCAGCACCCCTTAACTACATTCATATTGGACAATTCTGCAGTGCACCATTGAGGTCCAGTGCAATATATACATCAACCACAGTGTATTTGTTGTAACCATAATCTTTTCCTTGGCATTTGTTGTCCAATATTAACATTCTTGTCTATCGATAGGGTTGGAAAAGATGGAACACCTGTTGCATAAAAGCTAAAATTTCCTTTCCTTGTGGTCAAGGCTGCTGAAAGTATCCAGAGTTATCTGTACAGATAAGGAGTCCTGCACGTCTAAGTTCACAGTTCAGCTTTTATCTGCTTCAGTGTTATCAAAGTTATGTCATCACTGCATGGCAATGAACAAAACACACCATCAATAGTTTTCACTACGTCTTTGGTAGAGAATAGTTCCAATGAAAATTGTTGACTGTGTGTTCTGTGAATTAGCCAGAGCATCAGAGACATTGTTCCTGGAAAGAGATGTATTTTAAGATGTATATTAATTTGTGAGAAAATGTTTTGTTTTTTGTCATTTATTTGAATAGAACCTACCACTGCTAATATTTTGATATGTTTTAGAAAGTGGCATTAATGTGGTCAAGTAAATTTTATATAGCCCAATATCACATATCACAAATTTGCCTCAGGGGGCTTTACAATCTATACAGCATATGACACCCTCTAATCCTTAGGATTCGGATGTGGAAAAACTCAAAAAACCCTGTGAACGGGGAAAGCTCAGGAAGAACAACAGAGGAGGGATCTCTCTCCCAAGACAGCCAGACATGCAATAGATGTTATGTAAGGTATATAAGAAAGAGAATGGTCTAAAACACAGGTGACACAGATTAGGAGGAATTAGTACTAAGACAGTGTGTTTATAGCTGAATTTACCGTGGAAATTCCATCGCATCCTGGCAGCCTGTGGGAATGACAAATGTGCTCAGAGAATGAAGGTTAATGAATGAATTCTTAGGAAAGAAAATGTCGTATTAATAAGTTTTGCTCAGGGCTCCATAAGGGCTTGATTCAGAGTACAAACAGAGGAGGTTTTTCATTTGACACCAAGAATCACAAGACAAACCACAAAACTGGCTCATTATATATTAGCTATAAGCTCTATGCTTATTACGTGATCCGTCTCCTCCCACCAGCAGCATCTCCTCATCACTGTCTTCTTCAAGTTCATCTGAGACTGACACTGACTCTTCATTTTTCATGCTTCATATAAACCATCTATTTTAATGTTGCTCTTTCCTGCTTGTACTTGAAGTACTGTGTATATGTGTATATCTGTGGCTACAGCCAAAGTCATTTAAAAAAAGGTGTAGCTCTGTGATAACGACCTTACTTGCTTGTTAACCTCTGCTAGTCAGTGAGCTCAAATAACAGATTACCAGCTCACAGAGTCATTAGCACTGGAAATGTAGCCAGCTGACTCAACTGTCAAAACCACAACTATGCCCACCTCACCACCCATCCACAGCTTAGTCACAACACGCTGACTGTCAACAGTCAACACTGATCCCAGCTCTGCTGACATTTGTGGAGCTGAATAAGGATTCTTCTAAGTAGCCTGTTCTGTAAATGTGGAGAAGTGATCCCTGTAAACACAAGCAGGTGCAGATGATTCCATCAGTACAGAAACAGTCAAATAAAAAGTAGCACACCACATCTTGGATGGAGGGGGATGGCACCTACAGTAACCATTAATTTCTCACATCAGAAATGAAAGCACCAGAAATGTCACTGTTCTCTGGTCTGGATAGTTCCAGGAACTAAAGAGCCACAGGAAGTCAACTCAGCAACTAAATAAGAAACTAAAAGTTCCTTTGTGTACTCCTGCTTGTGTTTCCACAACATCTGAAGAACTCAGAATATTAGGCAAATTAGGCTGATGATGGATTAAAAAACAATGCCAACTTTAAGACGCAATTTTCACACAGGAGGGTCATCATGTTCTTTGTATTATAGTGTGAATCTGAAGTTTTATTAAATGTAAACAATGTGGCGAAAAATGCTCAACTGCCATATATTCTGAGCGAAATGTCCCAAAGCCTTGGCTACATCACAACCCCACCTGCCAATCAGTCCCATTTCATTTTTATTTCTTTATCTGGCTCTCCATTAGTTCGTATCATGGCAGCAGTAACTACATTAATGTGTTGGGAGTAACTGTCTGAAGTGTTGCCTTTGTTGTGGTGTGTAAGATTATAATGTAACCTCTACAGTGTATATTACACATGGTAACTGTGCTGATCACTTCCTAAGTGATGATCACACTTGGGACATACAGTACATGAACTATTCAGAGCAAGATAACGCTGTTGTTGATGTGACTATGAAACAGAAATACTCATGTAAGTACAAATTCCTCAAATTTGTAGTATAAGGCTGTCAAATCCCACATGCAGACCCAAATCTACACGTTAGTCCATCTCTCAACACTGTCTGACCTCTTCAGCTCCAAGCCCATTGGTTCCTCAAAAATATATAGTTTCAGTTTTAAAAAACATTCAATAATTTCCTAAAACAGCTGCTCACTGTAGTTTTTATCAAAAAAACAGAAGGAAATAGTGCATTTGTTGGGGACTATTTTCAGCAGCGGATGAATCCACATTTGGTGCAGCAGGACGGTGTATGTAGAACTGAGTCTAAATAAACTACGTGTGTGTGTGTTCATGGTAACGAAGGAACATCTCCATCTGGCTGGTTCCAGTTTCAAACCCAGGACCTTATCGCTGCGCTAACACTGCACCTTAGCCTTCAATTATTTCTAATTTTTTATCTATGTATTAGTTTTCATGGTGGAAATGGGCTTCCAGAGCCAACATCCTTCCACATCAACACTGTGATGAGGGAACCTTAAAGATGAAAGTCGTGATAACTGAGATCATGGCTGTTCACTCTGTGTGTGTGTCAGCGGCAGGAGGACACAGCAGGTTACACACAATAGCTTGCTGCTCTCAGTGGAAAATCATCTCTCCAGAGGTCTCTATTAAGAATTGTAAAAGCCTCAGTGTTGTACACAATAAGTATCCAGACAAGGGCTGTGGATTGGCAATGTTCAGTCAGGAAGAAAACAATTGGAGTCACTGTGTGGTGTTAATTCCAAAGCAGTCGTGTAATGTAGCATCTATATGACCAGACAGACCAAACAGTTCCTAAAACCATCAAAAGGACAAGCAGGCACAAAGACTTAGTGCATAGGTTATAGTGACTTACCACCACAGCCCTGAAGACTTCTCCACAAGTGAGTTCTGTCAACACTAAGCAGCATGGGCGTTTACATTTGAATAGTCAAATCATTGAGAGAGAGTCATTAGTTTGTGAAGCAGAAAGAGAAAGAGCCTACCTGCGGAGGACCTCATGGAGTCCGGAATGTGTGTGTACCTATCTCAGACTGAGACGCTGTGGACGGACAAGGTTCAATAAAAGACTGAGATGGTGACTCCTTTCTCCACAGCCATGTGGGTTAAACATTTACTCACTGTTGTGGTGGAAGAGACAACACTGTTACAATGTAGCTTCTAAAATCTTGGTACATTGGACAGCTGTTATCACATCTGTAATCAGACCAACATGTGTCAAACAACCTCTCAAAGTGGAAGTGATCTAATGCTGTATTTAACAATAATAGCCGATCAGATCCTCTCAACCTCTTTAACCCTTTAAAGGCAGCAGACAGTTGAGCCGTGGCTCCCAAAAATGTCTTTCAAAGGCATTATATTTACATTTCAGAGACTGAAACTTATTTGAAGATATTTAAGAAAACAATTAGGGCTGCATCTAAAATTGTGTCTCTTCACAACAGATCATTAATAGCTGTCTGTTGAATATACTGTATATTAATTGACTGAAGGTTGATTTCAGTTAGTCATATCAGGGTACATTAACATGTGCACAATAACAGCAGTACTGTAATGAGAAAATGAACTTTGTCTGCTTACATGATGAGAGTACAGACTATGATAGGCATTAACAGGTGTATTTAAATCTGCACTATTATAAAATTGTTGTTGTTTTAACTATATCTGTTTGGTCAATGTTACATATGAATGTGTTGATGTGATCCAAATATAAATAGTAACTAGCTTTATTTTTAATAATGTTCAAGCTCAAAGTCTGCTTTTAAACACATGGGTGGCACGGTGGTGCAGTGGTTAGCACTGTTGCCTCAGAGCAAGAGGGTTCTGGGTTCGAACCCACTGGGGCCCTTCTGTGTTGGCATGTTCTGATTCTAAATTTTCTGTGAATGTTTGTCTGTCTCTATGTGTCAGCCCTGTGATTGACTGGCGACCAGTCCTGGGTGTACCCCTGGGATTGGCTCCAGCCCCCCACGACCCTCTAAGAGGATAACTGGTATAGAAAATGGGTATATAAAATTGTTTTAGGCCTATCAAAATGATTATTTTGTTTCTTTCTCCTTCTTCGTCTATGCCCCAGCTGTTGTTAGTACCTAAAGTATCCTGACACACTATACTGCTTATACCAGCTGGCTCTGCAAAGTGGGTTAATAGTACATTCAGTTCAATTCAATTTTATTTATATAGCAGCAAATCATAACAGAAGTCATCTTAAGGCACATTTCATATAGGGCAGGTCTAGACCATACTCTATATATTTACAGAGACCCAACAATTCCCACCATGAGCAGCACTAGGCGACAGTGGCAAGGAAAAACTCCCTTTTACCAGGCAGAAACCTCGAGCAGAGCCAGAAGCAGGCTCTGGGTGGGCGGACGTCACCCAGTCTCTTCACTAGTAATGAATGAATGAATCAATCAGTCAATGAAGTAATAAACCCAAGATTTTTCTTCAAGCTTCCAAGATCAAGAATGAACCTGCAAACTCAAATAAAAGTTAATTGAACGTATTAAAATGTAATTTTGTAAAGAAAGTGTTATTCTGTCTGAAAAGAATTGTGTTTAAAAGCAGACTTTGAGCTTGAACACTATTAAAAATAAAGCTAGTTACTATTTATATTTGGATCACATCAACACATTCATATGCAACATTGACCAAACAGATACAGTTAAAACAACAACAAAACAATAGAGCGCTATAGAAATGTTTTCTTTTACTACATTCTCCACAAAAGTAAGAATGAATGAGCTGATTAATACTTAATTCTGAATCTATTCAATGACTAAAAACAATGAACAGAGCTGTTGCCAAACCACTGTCTGGTTTGGCAACAGCTCTGCTCAGTCTCAGGAGGGCTCTCTGCAGAGAGAAGGATGAAGGATCCTCCCCACCCCAACAACGGACAGTTCCAGCTGTTGAGGTCAGGCAAGCGCCTCCACACTTCACACAGCCAAAACAGAAAGACTGAGACAGGCCATCAGGCTTGTGAACACTGATCTCACCTGGCCCCCCATTAAGTTTCACATACTCACAAATATAAGTACATATAGACAAGACATATATTTATTTAATTTTAATTTTCATATTTTATATATATTAAAAATATAAATGTATGTATTAATATTATTGTAAATAATGTAGTTTCTTTTGTATTGTTGTGGTTGCTTTTTGTTCTGTGTTCTGCGCTATCTCTGTAGGCATTACTATTTTTCATTTCACTGCACATCTTACGATTTGATGTTCTTCTCAAAAAGAGAAAAACTAGCAACTACATACTGAATATCCAGTACATTTGTATCTGCCTAAAGTGTTGATGCATTTACACAGATTCAACATTAAAGAGAAGCAAACTCTTTACTCAAGTGCTTTAGATTTGAAACAACATATAATAAGCTTATAAAATACAACACATTGTTGAAGATGGTTCCCAACTTCTCTGGATTTTGATCTCTTAAAATATAGCAGCGTAAAGTTGGGGCCTCAATCCACTTTCGGATGTCTAAGAGAGACATTTCCCATCAAACAGTTTCATTTTGATAATAGTTTGAGGCCCCAAAAGATACAATTATCTAATGTTTCACAAAGAGGGAAAATCCAAATAATGAATACAAATTTGTGTGGCAATACTTTTATTTTTTCCTAACCCGTTTATCATCTCCCGACCCTTCAGATTTATCTTGTGACCCTATAGATGGGCCCAGCCCTTAAGTTGAGAACCACTTGAATAAACAGTATGAGTAGTTAAAACTAGCTCCACCTCAAGCAGCTACAACAGTAAAATGCTGCTCTAACACACAAATCACAAATTTGCCTCAAGGGGCTTCACAATCTGTACGACCCCCTCTATCCTTAGACCTTTGATTTGAATAAGGAAAAACTTTAATGGGAAAAAACTGTTAGAAAGCTCAGAAAGAGCAACAGAGGAGGGATCCCTCTCCCAGGATGGAGACACAGTGTGCACAGAATAGACCATCCATCCATCCATCCATTTTCTATACTGCTTTATCCTCAGAGGGTCGCGGGGGGCTGGAGCCAATCCCAGCTGACATAGGGCGAGCAGAATAGACCAACATAGTAAAATTACAGTATGGAGACTCAGGATGACATTCAACAGATGATCATTCCCAAATTATTAAATTAGAGGCATGCTTGACTGCTGTTCAAGGTCTATTTACCGTTTCAATTAAAAATCAAAACACAGGAATGTAAGAAAAAGTGCCCTGAGATAACTTTGTTATGATATGGCGCTATATAAATAAAACTGAATTGAATTGAATTAAGAAACTGTAAGATATTGTATTGTTAATAATTAAAGTAGATATGAGCAGTGGAAAAATTGTAAATTACACAATTACACACTGGTTGTGGCTGTAGTTGCTGCAGTAAGCATGGCAGTTTTACTAGTTTGCCAGAAAATAAGGTTGTTGTGAAAAAGTCAGGAGAGCTATTGAAGTTGTTATAAAGTTAAGCATGTGAACTGAAGCTGTGGTCTGCAAGTTATTAAACATAATTTAGAATAAGGTATCAGTCACAGAGAACATTTTTTCCATAATGAATACTTTTACTTTGATACTTAAAAATATATTATGCTGATAATACTTCTGTACTTTTACTTAAGTAGTATTTTGAATGCAGGACTTTTACATTGTTATTAGTATGTTTACTTAAGTAAAAGATCTGAGTGCTTCTTCCACCACTGGTACTGTATATAGGCTATATAATGCTATATTATGTGTGTTGAGCATTACTGAGGGTGTGTGTTTCATCTCTACAATGTACTTACCATATCAGTCATTTTGTGTAGTGCAAGTTATCGCTCCTGCACAGCCAGTAGGTCAGAGTCAAATACCTACATCTCTGATGATGATGATGATGAACTGGTTCAGACATTCATGGCTCCATAAATTCTATGGACTGTATCCTAATGACTTTGATCCCTTGACTTGTTATCTAGCGCCACAATCAGGTCAACATTTTAATTTTGGTTTATGACCAAACACATGCAAAACGAATTACATTTTAAGACAGTTAATTTATCTTATAATTAATCTCATATGTTCTTAACAATAATAACCAAGAGAACACTGTTTGCCGCATAACATTTAACAAATATTCTTAACATTTCTATCAGGACCTCCAATCAAAGAATAAGTAAACAAGGCTTGATGCCAGGTTTTGGACACATTTCAGTCAGTGTAGAGGTTGAACACTCATTCCTACAACCAACACACATTAAGAAGGTCAAACAAACTTTCAGAAAAGACAAATCTGTTGGCAGTGGAGATGAACAAGGCAGATTACACTTGAATGTTAACACAGTGAAGATATTTAATCAATCCATGGAAAAACAATAATATACAGTCACACTTGGTTGGCTTAAAAAAGAAATTTCTTTTCATTTATTATTTGCCTCAAACAAATTGAATTAATACAATTTTTGAATCAATTTAAATGAAGTCATTTATTATGATAAAAGATTGAAAAACTAACTGCTTTGATGACACACTCCAGACTATATGACAATATTCAGTCATACCAGTGATCAAATGAAGATGAGGAGGCTTTTGTTGCTACAGTCAGGCGTCAGCAGTTGAACATTTCACATCCCAAAAGTGATGCAAGATGTCACTTGAATGCGGCTGTTGGGTGTGGTCAAAGGAGCAACAGACCACACATCTGACTGTATACAGCAGTGGCTGGTTCAAAACAACGAGTTGAGTGGGCTGTCTGTGTAGTCAACTGTACGTTACTGATATGATCAACCTTATCACTGCTTAACGAACTTCACTTCACAATTACCTGTGCACACCACTTCTGCAGTAATCAGACCTGCAAACTCACAAAAGGTGAAAAAGGTGACATGTTTGTAAACTCAACCCCTGTAGGGGCGTCTGGGGGCATCACCCCCAGAAGATTTTTGGGGATTTTAACATGTAAACGAAGCATTCTGGTGCACTCTGAGAAGAAAATAAGGGAAAACACAACATTTACTTAAGGCAAAAAAAACACATTTATTGAGAACAGTGCTGTTTCCAAATTGAGTTTATTTTTGTTATCCTTAGCTGACGTGCTAACAAGCTGGCAAGCTTTCCATTATAAATATGTTGGGAAAGATTTTATGGGGTAACGTTAGAAAAAAATTATCATGATACACTTCAACTTGATTTGGCAAGTTAAAGTTACTTTAGCAACTAGTAACCTAACGTTAACGGCCGGGCCACACAGAGACTAAAGACATGTAGGGGTCAAAATTGAATCAAAGTAGCCACCTAGTGACAACAGGAAGTTACAGGCCCTATACTTTTAATCAGTACTCCTAGCAGGTTAACCAGATCCACCTCAAATTTGGTCAGCAAAATCTTAAGACCTTGATGATGCTTCACTGTAAGATTGGGAGTTTTCATCAAAGAGCATTGCCGTGACAACGCATTGTTTGCCATAAACAGGAAGCAGTTTTTTGAGGGGCTAGGGATGCTTGAAAACTCACCAAACTTTGCACAAGTGTCATCAGTGATCTGATATCTGATATGAGTCTTGGACATGGGTGTGGCAAAACGGCTCGATAGCGCCCCCTACAAATTTGTAAAAAGTTGAACGGCATGCCCTTGCCGTGGCATTGAACTTCGATGTCCTGCTGTGAAACAGGAAGTTCTTGTAACTTGAGTGTACATTATACAATATGCTCCAAATTTCTCATGCTGGATAATTTTACAGGTCTGAGGACATCTATATGACAATATTCAGTCATAGTCATAGTGTCACCTACTGAAAACAGGAAGTAAGCCTTGTGAGACAGCCTTGATTTACATGACACAGTAACAGAGGGAGGAGGACAGGAGAAAGGACTGACTCCCACTGATGTCTGTCTTCTTCATTCTTTCTAAACTTCACTCAGGAACATTATCAGGCAGATACATTTCACTCTTTTGTGCATTGTCCAAAACACATGAAAATTCAGATCTGTGTCAACTGGTCAGTGTCTAGCAGGCCCGGAGTCATTTTCAGCCAGGGAGTTTCATGCTTCAGACCAGCCCACTTTAGTTCACAACCCATTATGCTGGAAATGTATGTGTATTTTTCTAGGACATATATATATATATATGTCCTAGAAAAATACAGGACATATTACAGCAGAGATTTTTTTCATATTCATATTTCATATGAAATATGAATATGAAAAAAATCTCTGCTCTGCTCTCGGTTCTGTGTGTGTGTGTGTGTGTGTGTGTGTGTGTAACACACACAGTTAAATATTTTTGAGAGGACTGAGAAACCAGCGCAACCATAGATAACAGCAAAACACGATAGAGAACTCTCAGTACAATTTCTTTTCTTCTCATTCAACTGACACGCTGTGAAAAACACTTCAACTGTGCACCAAAGTGTTATAGTGTTAGGGAAAACCCTGATTATTTTATTTTCTATGGGCGCTGAGATGAATGATCTATTTATGAAATTATTGTGTTTGCCGACCCCGTAACCGGCCCTCACGGCTCAACAACCAGCCCGGCCCGCCGGGAATCTTCCCGTTTCTCCCAGTTAACTTCTCCGTGCCCAGCGTCCGGTCATGAAGCGGCGTATGCTGCATGCCCCAACGTGCGCAGATGTGCGAGGGCCCGTTCATTGCTACTTGTTTTTCTAAAACATAGACATACTTTATATATGAAATATGAATATGAATGACATGCTGGCACAGTGTGGATACCTTCATTAATTCACAGGAGAGAGAAATAGATACCACTTCTCGTCAAACTTTTGACAGCTCCCAATCAGAACGTGCCACGTCATCACCGGAAGTCCCGCCCCCGTCTAATCAAATCATGACATTTGCCACCGGAAGTCCCGCCCCGTCCACTGGCCTTAATTCCCTCTCTTTTTCAAATTTTGACAGCAACACAAACCCCCGGTTAACACCATCTGTGAAAACAGCAGAGCCAGGGGGTACAGGGGGTCGTGAGAGAATCAGAGATAAGAGTTGTTAAAGGGTTTATGGTTATTGTGCATTAGGAGTGTCCTGTGCACTTCTCAGGACTTTCAAACTAAACACCATCAAGAAGAAGAAGAATGGTTGTGGTTGTTAACAATCACGTTCATCATGGACCGTCTTTCAGTGGATCCAGCCCCTGAGTTGGGACACGTGTTATACCTGTTTAGTATTTAAAGTGTACGAAGTTTGTTATTGCTACTTAATTCGTATCGAAGCAAGATGTCGGTGTTGTACATAACACAGTGAGGACATACACAATGAGGACACTAAAGACACACCAAATGTGTCCAGGCTGTCAGGCTGCTGATCCACAAACCTTGTTTACCGGCATATGCCAGTTTACTGCTTGCTTCCACGGTTGCTGCAGTTTATATTCACAAATGATACGAATCTAGGACTAGGAGAGCCAAGACAGCAATGACAAAACACACGGCTGTGAGAAGAAGCACCTCTGCCTTTCCCGCAGACTATCCTGTGCCACACTCACACTGCAGCTGTGTGAATGAGAGTATCAGAGTTAAGAGTTGTTAACGGGTTTATGATTCTTGTGCATTAGGAGAGTCAAGACAGCAACAACAAAACACAGGGCTGTGAGAAGAAGCAGACTATCCTGTGCCACACTCACACTGCAGCTGTATTAATGAGAGAATCAGAGTTAAGAGTTGTTAACGGGTTTATGGTTCTTGTGCATTAGGAGAGTCAAGACAGCAACAACAAAACACAGGGCTGTGAGAAGAAGCAGACTATCCTGTGCCACACTCACACTGCAGCTGTATTAATGAGAGAATCAGAGTTAAGAGTTGTTAATGGGTTTATGGTTCTTGTGCATTAGGAGAGTCAAGACAGCAACAACAAAACACAGGGCTGTTTTTTTCCCCATAGAGGTTCCTGTGACATACTGACACGCTGACAAACAACAGGGTCAAAAAGACCTAATGGCATGACGAGATTAAAAAAGACGTATGCTCGTTCGTTTATTGCAACGCCGTGTTTGTTATGAGAGCGCTACGGTATAAAATACGGGCCTGAAAACCCCTCAGGAGACTCACTCAAGACTGAAGACGCAAGATGGGCAGCGGTAATAACATTTATTCTACTATTTCGTCAGTATTTTCATCAAGAAGAAAATATTAGGTCTAAATAACAAAATACCTATTTTATAGAAATCATGGTTGATATTCACGCTCCAAGGAACACATCCCTGTTACCCAGTAAGTGAAGCCTTTATTTATCTGTTAAATCAGTTTATATTTTCCTGCAGCTTTGTAGTTTTTAAAAAAAAAACCTATTTCTTTACTTTCAACAGTTACTTCAGAAGAGCTGGAAGGTTTAAGCTTCACGCAGTCAGAATTCGGTGAGTAGGCTACGATTTTCTCTTTGTATATTGCAACATCCACAGCGTTTATATTAATACTTTGAAACCGTTACAGAACTTAGATTTCTTAGAATCCGCGGGACTCCGGTTCCAGTCAGAAGCCGTCCAAGAGGAGAAAACCGGGCCTCGAAGCCTAGAGGGTTAGGGGTTAGGGGGTCCGAGCTCCGTCTGCGTGGCTAAACATCCAACAGCACCCGTCCAAACGCGACCATCTCTGAGCAAACCGAAGAGAAAGAAGCCGTGTCTTCCTCCACCTCCGGCCGAGGGAGTGGGTTTGGATCAGGAGGCGGACGATTTCCAAACAAAACGCCGGAGAAGGCCGTCTGCTCAGGGTGCATCGAAGAGAAAAAAGCCATGTGTTCCTCCACCTCCGGCCGAGGGAGCGGGTTTGGATCAGGCAGCGGGGAACATCCGTACGGAAGGCCGGGGAAAGCAACCTGCTCAGGGGTTATCGAAGAGGAAGAAACCCGTTACTCCACCTCCGTCCGCGGTAGCGGGTTTGGACCGAGCGGCGGGGAACATCCAGACGGGAGTCCCGGCGAAGGAGCCCATCGCTGGGCGAGCTGAGTCGCTAAAACTTTTTTTAAATCTCAATAATAGCCCGATGTTGTCAGCCCGCCTGCAGGATTCAAATGAAACTCGACTTCCTGTTGTCCGAGTCAAAGAGGGGAGGGTGAGAATAGCGTAGTTCCGGTTCATACAAGTTAGGGAGGGGGTAGCTGCAGCAGCGCCACCTAACACCGGAGGTCTAATGCTTGTAATACAAGAGGGCGATGCAGAGGCTGGTAACAGCATATGCTGTAAGATATTTATTTATTTTATTGCTTTGTAACATATTCAAAGGGGATTACTTAAATCAAGCAACATTTCTAAATACTTGGGGTGACCGGCATTTGGTTTGTTTATGATTTATATGTTAAAAGTTTCAACAACACAATTTTAAACAAAGTCTTATCGTTTCACACACACACACACACACAGGCACAGACAGAAGTTTAACTTAATATTCTCTCTCACTACAGAGGCATTGCATCTCGGCTTACAAGTCCACCCTCAACGTCGGGAAAGCAAAAGAACCCCTTCCTACGAAGCGCAGAGGCTGACTCTCATGAGAGCGGGTGCAAGAGAATGTTTTGTATGCAGACACAGACAGCTTGGTTTATGCGGTGAAAGATGGAGAGACTCCCCTGGAAATGGGTAACTACTTGGGTCAGTTGACGGACGAGCTGGGGAGTGACAGCATTCAGGAATTTGTGGCTGCCGGTCCCAAGAGTTACGCTTACCAAACCTTAAAAGAAAAGAAAGTAGTGCTGCGTGTCAAGGGTATTACACAGACCCAGGAATGCTGTGAGCGGGTCAATTTTGATAGCGTCAGAGAGCTGGTGGAGGGTTACTTAAACAACTCTGAAGAGGGTCTGACTGAGACCCCTCAACACATCATCACTCGCGATAAAAGAGGGTTTCGGTTGAAAAACTCGTCATTTCTGAAAAAGTTTAGAGTGGTGTACGATAAGAGACGTCTGTTTGCAGACGGAAAAACTGCCTTTTGGTTTTTAGAACATTTTGGGAAAAAAAAAAATGTCACACCTTGCTGCTATGGAAGAGATTGTTTTTGATCCTAGACTGCGTACGCCTTTTTCATGTTTGATTGTGGGACCCAGCGGATGTGGGAAAACTTATTTTGTCAAAAGTGTACTGGAAAACTGTGAACATGTGATGAATTCAAAACCGGAAAATATTGTGTGGATTTATACTTCTTTTCAACCCATGTACGCTGAACTGCAGAAGATGAATAAAAAGATTAAATTTGTCAAAGGACTGCCTGATTCTTTTGAAGATGAAAATCTGTTTCATCCTGAACAAACTCATTTGATTGTTCTTGACAATGTTATTTTTCAAGCCTCCGATCACCCTGAAGTGGTTAAAATTTTTACGCAGTACAGACATCATAAAAATATGAGCGTCATGATGCTGACGCAAAATGTATTTCACCAGGGTAAACACAGTCGTACCATTAGTTTGAACAGCAATTATCTGGTGATGTTTAAAAACCCTCGTGATAAATTACAGATGAACGTATTAGCTCATCAAATCTTTCCCTCACAAAAGTCCTTTTTCTTGGACGCCACCAAAGATGCCCACGGATATTTAATCATCGACCTCACGCCCGCCTGCCCAGAACAATACAGACTGAGGTCGGGTGTGCTTCCTCATCAGTGGCCGGTCGTTTATATCCCCAAAACAAAGTTAGCCATCATGTCGACTTGGCTAAAAAGAAACGCTCCCTTACTAAAAGCTCTGTACCACGCCACGCCTCAGAAACGTAAAGACATCCTCACCCACTGCTCTCCCGACTTTCTCCAGGCTCTGTGCGAGATTGCTTTAAATCTTTTGAAAGGAAACATCCCTCTGTCTACGACTCAATACAAGAAATTAACAGAAGAAAGTTATCAGACTGTTGGCGGATAAAAAATCCAGCCTAAAACGCAAACAGCAGACTCTGAAGAAACAGTTGGGAGGTTTAATTTTACCCCTGCTTACAGCAGCCATCCCTATGATTGGAGAGCTAATAGGAGGAATCATTAGAAGAAAATAAAGAATGTCTCTGAGGAGGGCGCAGAAAATGTTTCTCGTCTCACCCCACCAGTTAAGCCGTCTGACTCATTCGGAGTCGTCTATTAGACAAACGGCCGAAGACGATTTGGATGCGAGAATGAGAGCGATATTAAACGAGCCGGGATTGAGCTCGTACGACAAAATAAAAAAATACAACGCCCTGCTGCAGAGATATCTCACCTTGATCAAGGAAGGGAAGTCGGGCTGGTGGCAGCGGATCTGCCCGGCAGATCTCCCAAGCCCAGGGCGCTGTGGTACGTGGTCATGGCACTACGCGGTCCTGGTACCACGGGGTCCTGGTACCACGCTTCATTCTATTAAGCACAGTGTTTATAAAATTCTAAGTACAATGCAGCCTACCAGGACTAACAGCCTGAGCCTCCGACAGATGAATTACGCGCGGCTGTATGCGGGTGTCTGCCCACGGATGTGGCTGTTAGACTGAAGCTAACGGCTGGATGGTCCGCCGGATGAATTACACGCGGCTGTACGCGGATGTCTGCCCACGGATGTGGCTTAGACTGAAGCTAACGGCTGGATGGTCCGCCGGAGGAAATTACGTTCCTGTGGAGAGATGGCTATGAACGCGCTTCACAACCTCCAGAGATGTCAGCGGCGCTTTAGCAGAGACAGGCCGGCAGGCAGTGCGTCTCCCGTGCGTAAAACGCGGCGAGACACGGCCTGTGGAGAGATGGCTGTGAACACGCTTCACAACCTCCAGAGATGTCAGCGGCACTTTAGCAGAGACAGGCCGGCAGGCAGTGCGTCTCCCGTGCGTAAAACGCGGCGAGACACGGCCTGTGGAGAACTGTGATTATTATTATCATCATTATTTATTTTTAATTATTATTCAGGGGGTGCTTCAGAATTATCTGCCCAGGATAGAGGCATCGTTCCTGTCTCACGTGAGGCCAACGAGGGCGTGTTTTTTGCTCACGTGGTGGCCTGCAACGGCTCAATTATCTGCACGCCAAATGGCAAACGGTTTCACCTTTGTCTCTGGTCTCAGCCAGTCACAGACAGTCTCCAGCCGGATTTGGAAATTCACTCCGCATATAAGAGTGAAGTTTCGGCTTTGGTTTTCCCTCATTTTCCACAGAACACGCTGGAGGTAGGTTGTGTTTCTCTTCTCCCCGATTTCGGTGGGAAATTGCACGTTTATCACAGCGGTCTAATCGCTTTTTTTTTTTCTTCAGCAATGACACTTCCAAAGAAGTCCTCCACCTGCCCTCTCTGTTTCAAGGCTTTTGCGGCACTGTCCAATCACTTCAGACGGACACACAATGTGGCGAACCTGGATGAGCGGAGGATTCTCCTAAACCACGCCGCCCGAAGGGTAAACATCAGGGACCTTGCCTGTCCGGTCTCTGGATGCACGTATAAAAGCACGAGACTGGACAGGCACCTGAGGGAAAGCCACCCGGAGCTCAGCAAAGAAGAGGTGGAGGTCCACTTAAATAGGGTAAGGAGGTGGTGGCACGAGAGGAGGGCGATGACGCGCGTTTGGCATGCCGGGTGCAGGAACAGCCGCGACCGCCCACGTGCAGCGACCCGGGATGCACGGAGAGGTGGAGGAAGAACCAGAGGCTGGGTATGGAACTGGCCGACCTCCGGAAAAAATACAGGCGGCTGTCACAGGCCGTCTCCGGTCGCAGAACGCCCGAGTCCGGCATGGTGACAGAGCGGACGGATCTGCTGCAGGGGGCGGCGGATGATGAGGAGGAGGAGGAGGAGGGGGAACGGGCCGCAGAGGAGGAACGGGCTGTGGTGGTGGTGGAGGAGGAGGAAGGATCGGGTGAGGAGGGGGATTACAGCGGGCCATCGCTGACCAAAAGACCGAAGGAAGGAGTCGTGCGCGGGCTTATCCAAAGTAGTGGAAGAATGCCGGGTCTGCGCCATCTGATCTTCCCCAAATACATTGCGAGTTACTTGGAGGATTACCAACATTACCAGGAGGGAATCTGCCCTTCTACCAAGCATCTCGAAAACGCCTACTCCAAGGTGAGCCGCGTGAAGTCTTTTGTTTATTTCATGGCCACGGGAAAACGCAACCTACGCAGCTGGATGTTTCTGGATGACGGGGCCCAGATCAGAAAGTGAGTGAGTGAGTGTGACCGGCTTTCATAATCATTTCTCGGGTTGCTGCCTGGCCCGTGGTCCCTGACCTTGTGCTTTGTGCTTTTTTTAATTTATTTTTTATTTATTTAACAGATGGTCCTCCCATCTCCTGACTACGGGCAAGACGGTGACAACGGCGAACTTTTATATGAGAAACGTGTACCAATTCCTCCAATATATGAAGGAGACCCCCCCTCCCCTCTGCCGCCTGTCCCAGGCCCAGCTGACCGGCGTGGTGAGAGACGTCAAATCGGCCCTCACCAACATCACAAAAAAGGTGGTCCTGCACCAAATGCAAGTGAAGGCGGAGAAGATGGCGAAGGTCGTCTCTAGGGATAGCCTGAAAAAGTGCCGGGACGCGGCTGGGGTACGAATCCCCGCACTGCTGGGTATGTAACGGGCTGTTTAGCCCGGGCGGGTGGGCGGGTAAATGCATCTCTGAGGTGGCTTACTTTTGGCGTGTCCTCCGCTCAGATGAAATGAAGAAGAACGGCTCACAAGCGCTGAGGTATAGCTTCTACGGATACTTCTCCGCGTTTGTGGCATGCATCTACGGGCACCATCCCGGAGTCCTGACCAACATGACGGTGGAGGAAGTGGAAGCAGCGAAGACCACCAGCGACCGGTCCGCCGAGGGCTTTGTGGTCTCGGTAAGTACGGGGGTCTCCGCTGACGTGTGCCCGAAATTTGAGTTCGATCTGACGGGGCGTCTAAATGTGTGTTTTTTGTTTTTTTTTGTTTTTTTAATTTAATTTAATGTATTTCCCCCCCCCCCTCCGCATTGCAGGTCAGCAACCACAAGACCAGCAGGGACTTCGGAGCGGCCCAGATTTTTTTCCGGCCCGAAGAATACGAGTGGCTGGAGCTGCGCGAGCGCTGCAGGCCCACGTCTGATCGCGTGTTCTTTGCGACTGGAATAGGGCTGGCACGGAATCTCGTTCGATACATGCAGGGTGCCTGGGCGGAGATGGGATTGCCGGGAAAGCCCAGCTTCATCGACCTCAGGACCGCCGTCTCCGCACACGTGAGTCGCACTGCGCCACGGCGGTGCCCACCTCAGTTTAAACTTTGCCGGCAGTAGCGATCTGTATGAGTCCCTCTCCTCCACCACCGTCTCGCAGGCCAAGAATGTGCATTTGGCGGAGGTCAGAGACAAGATGGCCACATTCATGTGCCATAACACCTCCACGGCGGACAAGTTTTACGCTCTGAACCTGGATGTTGCGCAGTCCAGGCAGATGCGCCGTCGTTTCGAGGAGGCCACATCATCCAGGTAGTTCTCGCCGTGCCTCTGGCACCTCCGCGGAATCTCCGGACAGAGCCGCAGGGGCACGGCACTGTATTTTAAATTATTTTGTCCCGTATATAAAGTGGAGGCCTGGCCGATCTTGATGCTTCTCTCACTGGGTGTGTGTTTGTTTCCTCACCAGACGCCGACAAGGAGAGCCACGGAGCGGTGCAAGAAGGCGGTGGTACTCATCAGCCCGTTGGGCGACAGACTGAAAGCTGCCCACGGACCAGCTGTCCGGTCCCGCGGGACCAGGAGAGCAGCGCTCGGGGCTGAAAAAAAAGACTCTAGCGGCAATAATGATACACAAAAATAAAGGAATTAAAATGAATAAAGTTCGTTTGCTTTTGCCGCTGTTGTCGTAGTAAATCTTATAAACCGTTTGGTCGGTGTCCTGCTTACTCACTTCACCCGCCCTCCGCACGGGAGATGCACTGCCGGCCGGGCTGTCTCTGCTAAAGCGCAGCTGACATCTCTGGAGGCTGTGAAGCGCGTTCATAGCTAGTGACGCACGGGCCCCTCTGCCCGTCAGCCAGTTCCATGAGACCGGGGTGAGCCCGTGACACATGGGCCCCTCTGCCCGTCAGCCAGTTCCAGGGCACCGTGGTGAGCCCGTAACGCACGGGCCCCTCTGCCCGTCAGCCAGTTCCATGAGACCGGGGTGAGCCCGTAACGCACGGGCCCCTCTGCCCGTCAGCCAGTTCCGTGAGCCCGTGACACACGGGCCCCTCTGCCCGTCAGCCAGTTCCATGAGACCGGGGTGAGCCCGTAACGCACGGGCCCCTCTGCCCGTCAGCCAGTTCCATGAGACCGGGGTGAGCCCGTGACACACGTGCCCCTCTGCCCATCAGCCAGTTCCAGGGCACCGGGGTGAGCCCGTGACGCACGGGCCCCTCTGCCCGTCAGCCAGTTCCAGGGCACCGTATTAAATCAAATATCACGGTCCTCCATAGGCCGTTGCTCGGCGAGTTTTATGCAGAGGATCGCACACTCTCTGCCGGGAAGGCTAAGCTGATGCGCCCCTGAAATCTCTGGAGGTGGTAAATCACGTCCACAGCCAGCTCCAGAGTGAGCCATGAACGCTGGCTCTATCCTTTGCACATAACACTGAAGCTCTCCCCCCCTGCTGAATTAAATTTAAAATAAAATAAAATAAAAATCACGGTCCTCCATAGGCCGTTGCTCGGCGAGTTTTACGCAGAGGAACGCGCACTCTCTGCCGGGAAGGCTAAGCTGATGCGCCCCTGAAATCTCTGGAGGTGGTGAATCACATCCACAGCCAGCTCCAGGGTGAGCCATGAACGCTGGCTCTATCCCTCGCGATTTTGACGTTCGGGAAACCGCTTGATGTTTGGCGTGCTGACAAACGGGGACGTATTTGTTTCACAATTGTCAAATTGACAAAGGGGCTGCTTTCTGACAGGGGGGGATGACAAAGGGGCCGCTTTCTGACAGGGGGGGATGACAAAGGGGGGATGGCAAAGGGGCCGCTTTCTGACAGGGGGGGATGACAAAGGGGCCGCTTTCTGACAGAACGTCGTATTACATTGATTCTACCTCAAGACCCGTCGACCGAGAACCCAGAGGCTCGGGCCGAGGCTCAGGCCCAGGACGACGGCGTTGCTGAAAAACAACAGGCCGACTCAGATGACGTGGTTAACGAGGTATTGAATAACCTTCCCGTGCAAGACCGCAAGAACGCCAGGTACATCATGAAGAAATTGACCGAGAAGGGGAATTTGTTTACAAGGGCAAGATCGTGAAAGGGTCTCATATGATTGATTTATTTAAAAATCTTACGCTCTTGTAAAAAATCCAGAACCCTACCGCCTAAAGGTAGGGCGAGTTTTTTAAGTACTTTGACGGAACTCAACATCCCCTTATCCTGTGTAAATAACCCACGAGCTCGAGATCAATACCGTCGTCTCAAAACGGACGGGGCCCTGATCAGATCTTTAGAAGAAGTCGTCGTCTCTCCCAAAGACCGGACCGTAAAAAGCAAAATAACGTTATCCCCACGCTGGATTACGCCGGTGGGAGAGGAAGGAGTCTTTCCCAAAGCGCGGACCGTAAAAAAGAAAATAACATTATCCCCATGCTGGATTACATAGCAGAAAGAAAGCCTAGATTGCGTAAAACAAGAAAATCCGTGCGTTGGAACAACCTTCCCCCCATAAATTTAATCGTAATTTAATTGCAAAAGACGAGTCTGTGTTTTTTTTTGTCTTTTCTCAATAAATTGTTTATTACTCACATTCAGAGTCTAGACATTTTTTCTTGTTTACAAAAAGCAGAAAAAATTAAAAGTTACAAACTATTTATTAGTCTACAGACAACTTTTAATGGTTTTAAGAAAAAAACTAAATCAGAATCAGTTAAAGTCTACAGAGGGTACACGCATCTCACAAGTTGTAACAATCTTTAAACATTTGTAAAGAACAAGCCCCATGGTTGAAAGATTCGGAGCTTTGACTTCTGATACAGTGCTGATATCTTTTTACAAAGTTGGACGCCACAAGATTATTTTTTAACACATCATCGTGATACAAAGACAATACTCGTTCAAAAGATAATCCGCATGCCCGGTGGCAGAGGTAATATACGCAGTGTTGACCGCACACGGTGGACAGAGGGTGTTGAAGCTGAAGGTTGAGGTAGAATACGCGGCGAGTCCCGTTATGGTTTTCCAAAAACTGTAAGATGCTCGACGGGTAATGAGGAAAATCCGGGGGTAGTCCAAAAGAGTCAAAAAAGGTTGCGTTACCGTCCTCCAGAGTTAAAGATTCAATTCAATTCAGTTTTATTTATATAGCGCCATATCAGAACAAAGTTATCTCAGGGCAACTCAGATAACCAGTGCTCCCCAGGTTCGTGTCCTTTATGCGTGTTTACGATAAAGTAAGCGGGGAGTCTAAACGAACGACTCAGTAAAAGGTAAATGGTCAGAAGCCCACACACCGCAAAAAACATCACCCAGTAGATGACCTTCCAACCTAAAAGACCTTCCAACTGATGATTATTCATTCTTCTTGTTTTTTAATAATAATCCACCAACACCTGTCTTTTAGAGTTGATCTCTAGAATGGAATCGTAACAGGCGTAAACAATAGGGGTAGCGGTATGGGGTAAGGGAACTCTGAATCTCAGTTCCAGTCTTAAAGTTCCGTTGGACACGGGGGACAAGGCTTCGATGTCCTCGCCCGGGTTGAGATTAAAAACAA
This sequence comes from Macquaria australasica, assembly GCA_005408345.1. Lineage (NCBI taxonomy): Eukaryota > Metazoa > Chordata > Actinopteri > Centrarchiformes > Percichthyidae > Macquaria > Macquaria australasica. The sequence continues at coordinate 53,988 of SEMN01001308.1, forward strand.
ATAGAGTATCCGTTCTGAAATTCCTCGCGGTTGATACTCAGAGGTAAATCTTTAAGATGTCTCCCCGTGGCAACAAACATGTTGTAAAACTCTCTGACAGAACTCCCCTGGTTAAATTGAGGTTGAAAAGCCTTGGCCGGAACCTGTCTGCCGTCCTGACAGAGCTAGATATTCCACGTCATTATGGGCAAAATTGAAGGGCGACAGGTCTCTTCTCCCCGTGAAGGCTTCGTGGTTAGCCATCCCTACAACCACGTACTTTGGCATGGTACCCAGAAAGAGGTTCTCCTGGTTACAAATTCTAGAATTCTGAGGGATGGAGTAGGTTTTTACATTAATGCGTGATAGAGGGTATAGGGCGTTACCCTTCATTAAAGCAGACGCGTGACCTAAACGAACAGCGGGGGCAACGGTCACTTTTTTCATAAAGAGAGTATTCTCAAGCCTAGTATTCTCAAACGGAAAGTCGAGTCGCCGGGTCCCATGAGGCAAAAGTCATCGCTGGCGCGGGTCAGTTTAATTCTCAAGTCTACAGAGTTCAAAAGAAGCCTCTCACAGAAAAATATGTCCCCGTGGAGAGGACCCAGCAGTTGAACCTCTCTAGAACCGGCGGTAAACCGACCTCTCCGATTTAGACCTCTATTAGGCCCGTTATTGATCACTATAGAGTCTATAGCTCCGGCCGTGTCTTTGTAAAACAACCCGGCGCTGAATTGCCCGTCTAACGTATCCGCTGAATAGTTGAGCAGAGTTTCAATCATAGCCCTGTAAGGGTGCGTGGCGCTAGACTGTGAAATCAACCCAGAGTAACGACGCATTGGCTAAAAATGGTATTCAGAGGATAGTTGATGAGCGCCACCGGCTCTCCGTCCTGCAGGTCGGTACCGTCCGCGTTGGTAATTTTCAGGTGGAGGTGTAACAAAGTGTCGTTCAGATCCAAATACTTTTCACCGTCTCCGGGGATAAAGAACTCAATGGGGCCTCTGTCGGTAATGGCTGATAAAGGTAAAACTTCCACGTAGACCTTATCTTCGATAGAAAGCTGCGTCATGGGGGCTGAAAATAAATCCAGCTCCCCCATAGTACACTCGGCAGATTTATGATGTAACAGGGCCATGGTTTCTCTTTTCTAAAATATGTCTCCGCTCCGGACTGAGCTCCTCCCTGTAGGTCGGTTTCTTCCGACTGATTTTCTCTTTTTTGAGTTTCTGCGTTTTTTACTTCCCTCTGTAATGCGATCTCCCGGCGGTCTCTTCCTCAGTCTCCGCGACAAAACCATTATACCGCCTGATCCTTCTTGACTCTGGTTCTTGGTAAATTTCCCCATCGTTTGGCTTATCACGTCGGAGGCGATGTTGGAGGCGGCCGATTTCAGATGAGGTTTAGCAATGGCAAAACCTCTTTTCACCAGAGGGGATACAAACCGGAACAATTTTGAAAATATAGAGCCTATACCACGGCCGTACATGACGGGCGCTGTGTAAAAACCGGAGAGAGCGCCGCCGACTTTATTTTCATAATAACTCACAAAACGATGAGGATCTGATCTCAAAGACACCTGCGCCATAATTGATCCCTAAGGCAAAGCTTTAACGGGCCTAAAATGCAGTTTCACAATAGTTTTCCCGTAGGTAAAGTTTACCGGGATGTTCTGATCCGTTTTAATCTCAATGTGAATGTTTTCAATATGTTTCTTCGCCACAGGTAGATAGTCGGCGGGGCTAAAACACTGTGTGACTATGTCACCAAACGTCCCCTCTACTTTAACCGTGCGTAGGAGAGGAGCGTAAGCGTCACCCACCATCTGATGACGGACCACGTTGCTATAACAGTAAAGGTGATAGAACCCCGACTTTATATCAGCCGGGTAGGGAGCCAGTCTCGCGTCAAACTTAAACCACTCTCCTGGTTTGAATCCCAGCATGTAAGCCACGGGTGGAAAAAAGCGCAGATGGTATTGACCTCCTGCTTGACATTCATATCTTTTTTGAACCGAACTATAACTGAATTGAATATCGGTTCCAACTTTTTTAAGAAAAGCTTCCACCTCATTCTCAAGCTGAGGCAGATCCGTGTAATAACCTCCCCTAAACCTTTGGCGGTGGACCTCGGACTCTTGATTCTCGGGGTTAGGTTTTTGTCCGTGTATAGGGTAGGTAACGTCTCGATGACTGTCTCCTGTCATTAATGGGCAGTGGACCTCGGACTCTTGATTCTCGGGGTTAGGTTTTTTCCTCCAATCAAAGTAGGCATCGTCTTGAGGAATGTTAAACCAGGTGTGCGGGTATGAAATCTCCGTCAAGGCTACCTGCCACGAGCCCTCTAAATTAATATGCTGCGCTAAATCCACCCTAAAACTAGAACTTGTATTGTTTTTAAATACATCGAGGCTGGCGTTGGAGGGCAGCGTCACATAAAACCCCTCGCCCGACATTTGATCCATGATGTAATGAAACAAATGAGAAAAGAAAGTAGGTTTTATACATTTTTCACTTGAGAGGCTTTGACCTAGCTGTTAAATTTTTCGGGCCAGTTTTTCCAGTGTACTAAAACCTGTTTTTCACCCCCGACGGTACGTCGTCTCAGAATTTTCTCCACCTGATACAGCTTGTCTTTAGCCAGTTTTATTTTTTGCAGCTCTGCCTCGTAAAATGATCCCTCAGCGGCGTTTTTTTTCTTCAAGACACGTACATAAGTCTTTTTTGAAAATACGTCTATGACCGTTAATAAATAATTAAACCCGTCATTATGTTCTGCCAAGGCTTGCATGTCACAAAGGTCGGCTTGATATTGGTTTAAAGGCCTAGGGACAAACACTCTGTTTCTGGTAAAATGTGATCTGGCAGTTTTATGCAGAGTATAGGCGTCCTGCTCTGATAAAAAATCTTTGACGTTTTCAAGTTTGACTTTCGTACCCGTTTCATCTCGCACAGCGGCGCGGAGACGTTCTACGCCTCCGAAGCTGCCTGGATGAGCGGGGTTGTAATACACTTTTTTCATGAAACGTTTCTCCGCCATCCTGTCTGTCGTCTTACCTTCAGCAGTATCTGAGGTTTTACTGAAAAACACAGGCGCGAGGTTGCTTCTTTATTCTGTTCTTTATTAATCCATCGTTTACAAATTAAAAAGAAAACAATGCATTGTAAAGGGTATTCATTTGTTTTTTTTTGTTTGTTTTTTATTACCAACCATATGCGTAACACAAGATAGCATATGTTTTGGGTACAAGAGTAATATAGTAGACTAACATTTTAACATCTTTAAGGCTTGGTCAAATATGGAGCGATCTAGAGTATTGCGAATAGCATAGTGTAATTTTTTCAATTGAATCGCAATATTCACAGACACATTGCTTTGCAGGTAAAAACACACCACGTCAACAAACAAGGCATACAAGGTGAACAAATGGGAAACTTTTATATCGACCGTATCTTTACTCCATTCTGTCACAATTTTTCCAAAAGTGTCTGACAAACAAGTTTCACTTATACAGAGGGTGCGCTGTACAATCAGTTCCCAGGATGAAGCATGGGATCGTACTTAAACAAAATGTTTTCCAGTCGTTCGATTTCTGCATCTCTGATAAAACCGTCCGTATTGTTGTGTTTAAAAACTATGCTTTTAATGGCCCGTTCCAAAAGATCTATTAACTGACAAACAACATCACAATCCTCCACACAGCTAACAAGTTTTATCCAGTAATTACCCATTTTATTGATCTTTGTCCCAACAGTCCCTCATCACTCGAAGCTGGCCTACTTTCACCACATCATCCCCTATCAGGTTTTCGTACATGTCGTGGATATCCTCATAGATCTTCCTCGTTGGTTTCAGTTCATGTAAAAGCGTCTCTGCGGCTGTTTTGACTCTGACCTCGTCCACTTGGATGTTGTGCATGCGTAACAGACACTGAATGGTAGGAATGAATCGAGGGGTCCAGAGTCTTTGCATCAGCCGGTGAAAGTGGGTCGAGTAGAAATCATCCTCGAGTATTTCCAAACACTCGTGTTGTCTCTGGCTGGGGTGGTTGGTCAGACAGCCGTGGCAGGTGTCTTTCCGGTAGTTACCCAAAGTAATGTTGAGCAGATGGAGCACGGCGGTTTTTACAGCGTCGATGAACACGGAGGACACCCATCCGTCGACTTCATCTTTCTCGGGGCTCGCTGCTCTCGGAGGAGATGAGGGAGAGGGAGAGTCAGGCGCCTGGGACTCCTCAAATCCGGCGTCCGTAACGTCTGAGTCGGAGGAACCGCCGGGGGAACCGTCGGGTGAGTTGCGCTCATCCAGAGAGGGTGGGATCGGTGAAGGCTCTGTCTGAGGCTTCTTCACCATCCTCAGACGAACGGGCTTGGGACAATCACAAGTCAGCTCTTCATCGTCGGAAGAGATACACGCCGGACGTGGGTCCAGCGAAGGCTCTCACTCCCAACAGGTTGTTAGACTGGTCTGGCGCAGGTTCCATCCAGTGCCGTCCATGTTTTGTTTTCTCCTGTTGCTCGTTGTCTGGCTGCTTCAGGTTGTTTCTGTCGGTTGAGGTTTGACCGTATCTCCAGCGGGTACTCCTTATATTACGTGGTTAGGGTTGTGGAGGCGTGGCGGGGGCGTGGTTTAAAAGATCATAGCTCTCTTTGTAACTAGAGCGTCCCTCCAGTTGCAACAGCTGCGAAAGAGAGAGGTGAATCGCTCAGCTTCTTCTTCCATCTTTTCAGACCAAGTAGCGACCGGCAGGTCTAACAATGTCCGAAATACCCCACAATCGGAATTAAAACACTCCAAGACAAAATGCTCTACAGCTTCCTTTTCCCCAGACCTGCGGAGGCTGACGCGGAAGAACCATCGACCAGAGGGTGAAGTTTTGGTCTGCCACACAGCGCAGGTAACAATTTTTCTCAGAGCTTCTTCGTCCTCCACTTCGAAACATTCCAATCTCGCTCGTTTAGTGGGTGTAGCGACAGTTTGCTCTTCGTCCGTCGTCTCCTTACTCCCCGTGAGATGATGCATCACCAGTTTCAATACTCCCCAGTCGTTGGAAGTCAGCGTTGCTATGGCAGTCACAGGCCCCAGCGTTTCACCTTCATCCAGCTGATAAAAACAAAGATCACCGGTCTCGTACTTGAACACAGCCCCAGACCCCTCGCAGACCGTAGGGTTCTAAAGACCATTCTTCTTGCAGAGTCTCGGGCGGAGGCACCTGAGTTCTACTCAAATAGACGATGCGTTTCTTCGGAGCGTCCGTTAGCGAGGTTAATTCTTGATAGATTGTGACGGGCGTCTCGCTAATGAGCGCCTGAGCCGGTGTTGCCTTAGACGATTTAGAATCTTCCATGTTTGTTTGTTTCTCTCTTCTTCTTCTTTCCGAAACTGGTTTAAACTAAGCGGTTAAACATGGGTTAATAAGTGGACTAAGAAGGGGGATGGACGAGAGGAGGAGCAGAAGGAGGGTCCCTAAAATTAAAGAAAAGAAAAAAATCGGACGGGGCGGGACTTCCGGTGGCAAATGCTGTGATTTGATTGGACGGGGGCGGGACTTCCGGGTGCGGGGCTTGTGACGTGCGCGTCCTGATTGGGAGTTGTCAAAAGTTTGACGAGAAGTGGTATCTATTTCTCTCTCACAGGCGTTAACTGTTAACTGACCTTGTGTGCTTTTCTGACAACGGTGAGCTGTTCTGAAAGATTCAGTTTATACAGCGACATCATATGTAGAATTGCAGCAAATCTCCAAAACCCATGTTTTATTACTTTGTTCAGATTTAAGGACTGTTTCAAAACTTCATCTGTTGGATAAATAAGGACATAAGACATAAATCTGTTTTTTCAAATATGGAGAAGAGGAGCATAACCGCAAAGTCAGAATGTATAATTCACCTATATTAATTGCATAGTTTGCAGAATTACTACTGGCACCAATAATATACACATCCTCACCAAAGTCTGCAAAACTGAGTTCAGAGTAAAGACAAGTGTGTGTTCTTCTGTCCTGTGCTTTTACCATCTCAGGAAAGCTTCATCTCCTGTTGCTAGTGTACTTGATGTAAGTTACTGTGCAAACCAGATTTGTCAACAACAAAGTGATTGGTATCTAACAAGACATGGTAACCATGTACCTAACAAACTGACATAATCATTAGACACAAACTCAAGCAAGTATGTTAATTAATCTATTGTCAAGTCAAAAACCACACTAAACTACAATTACTAAACTAAACCACACCAAAACAGCTAGTGAGATGAATCATTATCAGTCAAAAAGTAACACCGCACAGATTAGCCATGTGTAGTCAATACTGAAAAAGCAAAGGAGTGCATATGATCTGAACTAAGCTTTATGATCCACAAGTGTTACATATGAAATATGAATATGAAAAAGAACAAATCTCTCTGCTCTGCTGTCGGTTCAGCATGTGTGTGTGCACTTTCACAGTGTATTCATATTTGTCAAAATAAACTAAACTTAAGATGTGAAGTTACAATTATTTAGACAGAATATGTAATGATATCACCGGCTCTCACGGCCCAACAACCAGCCCAGCCCACACACACACAGTCCTCATTCTTTCTAAACTTCACTCAGCAATGTTTTTAGGCAGATACATTATTACGCCTATATTAATTGTATAGTCTTTGAGAGGACTGAGAATCTAGTGCGACCATAGATAACAGCAAAACATGATAGAGAACTCTCAGTACAATTTCTTTTCTTCTCATTCAACTGACACGCTGTGGAAAACACTTGGGCAGTGCACTAAAGTGTTATAGTGTTAGGGAAAACCCTGATTATTTTTTATGGGCGCTGAGATGAATGATCTATATATTAAATGACGCTGCTCAGGTTGGCGGTGTGGCCCAGCTGTTACCTCAAAACTAGTGTCCATTGTAGTAGTACTGCAAAACGTTGTCTTTATACATTCATGATGTATGACGCAGTTATCTCACCAAAGATGTTTTATTGAGAAGAAGATAGCGACATGACAACAGCTTTCTGAAACGTCTCTGTTCTCACTCCAGTCTTTGGGAAATTGCGCTGGCCACTTGACACACACCCAACTGGAAAACAACAAACCTGCTGTGCATATTGCTGCAATAAATGATCAAAACCTTGACATGAGTATCCTGACTTGGGGAAGATTCAGTTGAGCTGAGGAAGCACTAAAACAAAGTCAGTATCTTTAAGCTGCTTTGTAAATATCGTTGAATAAAGTCACCTCCTTTACAATAATGAAGCTGTATCTCCTGGACCTCCAGTTTAGACTAGCTGCAGATTTTTCTCCTGTGTGGACACACTCAGATTGAAATCTGATATGCTGCTGAAGACATTCACTGCTCTTTCACCTCTTGGTTTTTATTGGTTACTTGCTGCATCCTGTGTCCTTCTCCAGCATCTGTAGAGTCTGCCGGACTCCCTTCTCCACCCTGCGGAAGTGCAGCCTCTTCCAGAGGCTCTGCTGCTGCTGACGACCCCACTCCAGATCCCTGAGGAATACCTGCACAGAGGGGGACTGGGTGACTTTTATATTCGTGTACTTTTTTTCCTTCACGTTTGTTTGTATGAGTATTTCAAGTCAGATTCACTAGATTCTCTTAACTGCCCAAACTTGCTGTAAATTGCTCATTTCAGCCTAATGAATACTACATGTTCATGAGGAGGGTGAGTGCTCATTAGATTTCATCATTAGCATAATCAATGCCCCTAACATTGCCACATAGGTCAGTAAGTCTGCCTGTTCTGCTTGTTTGTGGGAAGGTTTTATTCACAAAATATTACAAATGAGTAAAAAAACAACTTTCACACAGATGCCAACGACGTGTCATCAGAGCAGAGTTGTACTGTGACAGACATAAAGAGAGATTGGTTTACATAAAATTAGATACAAAAAAAATGCAATTAGTCAATGCAAAGTGGTCCATGACTAATACGGACAATAGTGTCTCTTATCCTGACATTTTCCAGTTCTTGACACGTATGACAGGTCTGAACTTTCGTACCAAAGATGTCATCAGGGTTAGCTGGCTTGGAGATACAAGGGGCTAAAAGTCACAATAAATCTGTCTGTGCTGCTTTAATCTTTTTTTTATTTTATTTCCCTAGTAGGTCAAAATCATATATGGAAGATTTAAAATGCCTAAATTAAAACAAAGAAATAAAATGAAATGCAATACACGTTATATGTATTTCCTTTTAATGTATGCACACACTATATTAATAACACATGCATTTGGCTGTAGACATGAAGGTCTGAAAATCTGATAATGTAAGTTATGTGAACTGTTTTTTTATTTTTAGACTTTGTGTAATGTATGCTCTGCATTCTGAATCTGGTTTATCTGTGGTGTCTTGTAAGCCCATGCTGACTAGTCATATTTATATGCATGACACAATCATCATCACCAAAGAAACAAATACAAGCATCAGCTTTTAAAAATCCACACTGGTCGAGTGCAAAAAACAAGGGGCTTGGTGAGTTCCGTTTCTCATGGGTTTTATTTCTCTTTATACTTTTGTTCCTGTGAGTGTGTACCTTAAGCTGCTGCTTGACACGTTCACGGTCCCAGGAGGAGGCATTCTCTCGTATCACACTGAGGATGGGGTGCCAGTCTTCGGAGATGTCTGAGCCTTCAGTGACTGATGCCAGGACCTTGACCCGCCGGCCGCTGCTGCGGCTCTTGGGAACACCTCTGACATACAGGGACTGCTTCCCCACATCACTGAGAGGGTTCAGATACAAGCTACACAAAGACACAAGACACTACATCAACACATATAGTTACTAAGAATGTAGTGACATTCTCAATGTATACATTAAGGCATGCTTTCAGTGTGTATTTGCAGCCTGTCCATGTGTGTTTTACACAAGTTGGATTCAAGCCACGGCTTTTCATCGGTATTCATATTCAGTGTCACTGAGTTGGTTTGCTTTGTTAACTGTTAAAAGTGATTTTAAATCTTTTAAATTTTTTGTTATGGGTTATATTACAGGCTCATGGAGACCCTGCTCCAAGCTACATCTCATTCCTTTTAAGAGCAGAAAAAAGCAGCCTTAAACCACTTAGGAACAGCTCCCTTGATTGATGTTAATACTACAACCACTGACAAATGTGACTTTGTCAAATGTATTTAACTCTGTTCATTATAAGCTGTATATACACACATACTATACTGAAAGACAAGTCTCAGGAACTGACTATAACCTTGAGATTTTCTGGTTCGGTATGTTCAATAGCCACAGACGTCTGGTCAAGGATGAGGCATTCAATTGTTTTCTAGGATATTTATTGAATACTGTCACCACACCAGTCAACATATTCCAGTTGTTGGTTAGTGTATGTGGTTCTATACAAAGAACAGATAGGCAAAGCTATAAACCAAGCATATTCTAATATCCTAAAGTAAATAAACCCTAATAATAAGCAAATCTCCATATCCACACAGAGAGCTAGATAAACATAATGAGTAGCAAATGAATTGACAACTGGAGATTTTCACTTTAACATATTCTGTATGACTTCTTTCACTTACTCTTGTTGCAGCAATGGAAAATATGTTCTATTAAATGAATCATTTGTTTACCTACACACGCTCTAAACAGATCACCTCTATAGGAAACTGGGAGGAACTTCATACACTATTTTCCATTCACCCCAGCACTCACATTCATTACTGATGTTACTGATTGTTCAAACGTGATTTTTTTGTAAATACCTTTATTTAGTACATAGTTTCATTTTTGACCTCCAGCCATTTGTGTGTTCTCTCTTCTTTGTCTGAACTTTGAGCCAGTTCATGACACAACTGAAGCTCATTCAGAGCACAGTGGCTAGAGAGTGGAGCACATTACTCCAGTTATCACATCACTGCACTTTATACCTGAATGTCAAAGACTGATTTCAAATTGTATTATTTGCTTATAAAGCATTTATATTATTTGGGCTCAAAGTACTCTGATCTGTGTCTTTGTTCTGAAGCCTCCAGACTTTTGGTTGTCTGGGACTGGTTTGCTTCCTGTTCAAAGAATAAGTACAAATATAATGAGCACAAGTGGATTTCATTGCTGGTCGTCTTGCCTCAAATAATATGAGGAGACTTTTTCATGTAATGTCAAAAGCTATTACACTTCAGCATCCAGCTGTAGCAATATCATTGGATGCAGAAAAAGCGTTTGACAGGATAGAATGGTCTTATTTATTTCACACACTAACAAAATTTGGATTTGGTTCAACTTGTCTATTTATATTCTATATTTCGTCCCCTTTTCAGGTCTACCAGACAGGGTTGTCCAATTTCTCCTCTTATTTTCACACTAGCACTCGAACCTTTAGCCTGTGCCATCAGAGTCAATCCAAATATATCCGGTATCAGCCTTTTTGGGTACAATTTTAAAGCCTATCTTTATGCCAACAACATTTTTTTTTAAACATTATCCCACCCAGGTGACTCAGTCCTGTGGTGTTTCCATACACGAAAATAATAATATGTGGACAATGAACAATGAAGTTTACTGAACGTACCCCGGTAAGCAAAACAGCACACATACCACCGTACACTTTTCAGGCCTGTCTACTACTGTGTATTACCACGCATGACGGCAGGCAGCCGCGTTACACGTCACTGTCGCACACTGTAAACACTACAACACCAAACACCTTTGTTTTCGCAACCAAACTATATTTAACTTTAATGTTCTTAGACAAACTGATATTCACTTGCTGTCTGCAATAAACAAAATTACTTCTTAATTATGACTTAACAGTACGCTTTCTTCTGAGTACAAGCATACTACAGTTTAAGATTTAAACATTGTATTATCTCAATTCTGTGTTAGAGCATTCAGTCATTCAGATACATTCATTCACTAATGAATGTATCTGAATGACTGTGAATGCTCTAACAGTGTACTTAGTGTGAACAGTCTTGGAAACAAAGCAGTCTCCATGAAACAGAACAGTCTCTGTGTGCTCTTCACAAAACGACCTGCTGATTAGACTCGTCTTGTTAATGCATTTGTTTGGCATCTTACTCATAGTCGTCGAGGTATGATGGGCGCTGTCTATTGCTGTCTACATATCATCCTCATCAGAGTCTGGTGAGATGTCTTGTATCTGTGCATTGATCTTTTTGAAGAAAGGAATTCCTTGTAATGGAATGCCCATCTTTGGTTGCTGTGACCATTGCGCCTTTGACTTTTGACACAGTGTGTGATTCTCTGTTGTATGGCGTAGTAAGTTTGTTGTGCTTGGGCTGTTGGTGAAGCACAGTGTCGCCAGGGGTGAGAGTGCTTGGCTTGGCGTGACGGCGTGTGTCTGAGTTGAACTTCATCTTTGCTTTAGCCGTCTGGTCTCGCTCTCTGATTTTGTAATCCATGTTACATTCAATAGTTGTGGTGAGTGTCGGGATCTTGGTGTGGATTTTGCGCTGGAACATCAGTTTTGCAGGTGATGCTTCAGTGGTGCTGTGTGGTGTGGAGCGATACTCACGGAACGTGTTGAGTGTTCTTTTTCCATGGGATGCTCTCAGTCTCTGCCACACAGATGGCTTTTCCAAATGTGCGCATGAAACGTTCTGCTGTTGCGTTTGCTTGGGGCCAGAGAGGTGTTATCTTCCGGTGATGGAAACCTAGATGATCTGCAAACTTGGAGAGCTGTTCACTGTTAAATGGGGAGCATTGTCTTTTTTAGAATTCTGGGAATCCCGGACATGGAGAATGCTTTATCTAGGACTGGGATAACTGTGTTGGCTGAGGTGGATCTCACGATTTCAACTACTGCGTAACGTGTACTCCATGATAACTAATCATACAATAGGTATTCTCCAGTAGGGAGTGGGCCATAGAAGTCTGCACTGACAGTGTGCCAGAGGGCTTCTGGTAATTCAGACATTTTCAGTGGTTCTGACTGTGTCACGGGTGTGTTGACCTGGCATGCTAGGCAATTTCTAACAGTGAGTTCCACTTTCTGGTCAATGTTGGGAAACCATACCTTTGATCTGAGAAGTGTCTTAGTCCTGCCCTGGTGTCCCTCATAGGCTAGCTGTAGCACTCTGTGTTCGAGGGATGCGGGGATGACAATACTTGTGCCTCGGAGGATGATGTCATCAGTGTGTGACACAGTGAGCTCACTGCTGATCTGTTTGTATTTTTTCAGTGCAGTAGCATGTTGTGTATCACTTGTGATTTTATGCCAGGTATTGTCTCTGATGTAGGCACTGACCTTCTGCAGGATTGGGTCTTTAAGTGTCAGAACGGGGTGACAGGACATGCAGTCAGCTGGGTTCCCTGCACCTTTCCTGTACTGTACTCTAAGGTTATAGGGCTGGAGTCTCAGTCCCCATCTCTAAATCCACGCAGGTGGTTTCAAACTGGGGTTATTCCAGATCACCTCAAGTGCTTTGTGATCTGTAACTAGGGTGAAAGGGTTGCCATAGAGATACAAATGGAAGTGTTCACAACTCCACACAATGGCCAGTGCTTCTCGTTCAGTTTGTGAGTAACGTCTTTCTACATCACTGAGAGCACGACTGGTGTATGCTATGGTGCGCCTCTCCCCTTCTTTGTTCTTTTGATAAAGAATGGCACCCAGGCCGACTGGGCTGGCATCCACGATGAGCTCTGTCTCCTTGCTTGGATTGAAGTAAGACATGAGTGTGTCACTGGTCAGCCTGTCTTTGATTGGTCTGCAGTGCTTTGGCTTGCTCCAGGCCCCAGTGCCATAGTGGTTCTTTCCACCAGCTCGCGCAGTGGTGCTGAAATGGAAGCAAAGTCTTTAATGAAGCGAGAGCAATAGTTGGCCTGCCGAGTAGGCTCCTGACTTTGGTAGGGTCTTGTAGGTCGCTGGCTTGCTGAAAGGCGGCAACCTTCTTGGGGTCAGCTGAGAGTCCACTGGCTGAGAAGATGAATCCGACAAATTCAAGCCTGGATTTATTAAACTCGCACTTGTTGCGGTTGAGTGTGAGACCACTCTCCTTTAGTCTCTGGAACACCTCGCTGAGGCTGTTGTCGTGGTCAGCCTGTGTTTTGCTGTGGATGATGATATCGTCATTAAGTTTTTTCACGCCTCTGATTCAATTTCAATTCAGTTTTATTTATATAGCACCATATCATAACAAAGTTATCTCAGGGCACTTTTTCGAATAGAGCAGGTCTAGACTGACTCTTTATATTTACAGAGACCCAACAATTCCCACCATGAGCAAGCACTAGGCGACAGTGGAAAGGAAAAACTCCCTTGCAGTGTCTGGCACACATTCTGGAACACCTCCGTCGCAGAAGATGTCAGACAGATAGATAGTTCAGGCGCTTGTACTGCCTCAAGCCTAGGTATGTGGTGAATGTTGTGATATACCTGCTGTCAGGTCGAGCTTGGAGAAGACTGTTGCTCCGTTCAGCTCGTGGATGACGTCGTAATTGGTGGGGGTGATGTGACGTTCACGTTGTGTGGCGGTGTCTCATGTCAACGCAGATCCTCACTTTGTCCAGGTCTTTTGGCTTGGGCGGAGTCCCAATGGGGGAAACCCATGGTGTAGGGCCTGTCACCGTCTCAATGATGCTGTCGTCTTCTACCTTTTTCAGCTCATCCTCGACTTTCTGTTGAATATGAAACGGGACCTGCCTGTGTGGCTGACAGGTAGGTTGAATGTCAGTGTTGATGTGAAGCTTAACTTGGAAGTCCTTTAACGTGCCGATGCCCTGGAACAGCTCTGGGTAACTGTCCACCAGCTCATCCGCTACTGTTCGGCTGGTTGGAGAGGACACACAGTTGATTATTTAGTTGAGGCCTAGCTTTGTAGCTGTTTTGTAGCCTAGCAGAGAGCAGCCATCACCCTTCATCATATAGAATTTGCTTCTAGTCTTTTTATTTCCTGCCTCTGTATTGCATGTGAATGCACCAGCTATGCGCAATGGAGTGGCGCAGCCATATGGAAATATTTTGATATTGGCTGGAATGAGCTGCAGGCGTGGTTTCAGTGTGCTGAGAACCATTTCACTGATAACGTTCACTGTAGCTCCTCAATCAATTAATGCTGATATCTTGACATCATTAAGCCTAATGTATGTCTGTGGCTGTATTGTGTTGTTGTTGCTATTGGCTACAAACACATATGCGTCTTCATCATTAGATGAGTCATGTGTGTTGTCATGTGTTGTGCTGGTTACGTTGTACACTTTCTTGTGCATTCTGTGTTGTTCACTGTTTGCCCTGGATTTTGTTTCACGGCCTGTGCCAGGTTGCTTCTGCTTTGATCTGCACTGCTTCGCAAAGTGATTCAGCTTACCACATGCTTTACAGTCTTTGCCCCTTGCTGGCCAGTCTCCTTCATGTGGGTACTTTCCTCCACAGTTCCTGCCCTGGTTGTTTGGCCTGGCACTCCTGGCGCGTTGGCTGGTGGCTGGCCGTCCCTTCTGATGCACTGCATTCACTGATGCAGCTGCTCCCTGTTCCATGCCTGCTACTTGCCTGGAACCATTTGGTCCAATGTCGTCCTACGGAGCTTGGATCCGTTTCTGTGTCAAAAGCTGGCAGAGCGACGTTGTTGGCGAGTGACATGATGAGTGCAGCCTGTTGCGTTAGCCACTCATGGTCCTCGTCGGCTTGTTAGCGCTTTGCTAGGTGCAGTTCTCTCTTTTATTCTTTATTCGTTCTGTTGTGTGTAGAAAGGGGTCTTCACCGTCTTTTATCCTCGTCGCCAATGTGGTGTTTCCATATACAAAATAATATGCGGATAACTGCCGTTACGTTAACAATGAAGTTAACTGAACGTACCCTGGTAAGCAAAACAGCATGCATACCACCATACACTTTTCAGACTCGTACTACTGTCTATTACTGTGTATCACTGCGCATGACGGCAAGCAGCCGTGTTACACGTCACTGTCGCACACAGTGTATTGTATACACCGTAAACACTACAAGTCCCACACCTTTTGAAACTCATTGATGATTTCAGTCTGCACTCTGGTTACAAGGTTAACTGGAGTAAGATTGAGGCCATCCTGCTTAACCACCTTACATCCCCAGCAGATTTAGTTTCTACTCCCATTGTATGGAAGACACAGGGCAGTGGTTTAAAGAAATAAATACATTATTTACTAATTTTTTGTGGAGAGATAGAAAACCTAGAATAAGTCTGAATAAACCATATCTAGAAACATGGATGGCTTAGGTATACCTTGATGTTTATTCATATTATCTATCCTATAATGGCCGATACGCTACGCCGATACATATACATATATATACACATATCCAATATACATATACATACATATGCATGCATATATATACATACATATATATATATATACATATATATATATACATATATATATATATATATATACATATACCACATATATATACATTATATATATTATACATACATACCATATATATATATACATATATATAATATATATATACATACCTTTTTATACATATATATATATATGCATGCATATATATATATATACATATAATACATATCCATTGTCTATTGCCTTACATCCCTATGTGGAACTGTATTGTGCTGCTGTGTCTCTTTCCTCCTGCTCTCTCTCTCCCGCTCCCCCCCTCCCCCTTCAACCCAACCGGTCGAGGCAGATGACCGCCCACCTTGAGCCTGGTTCTGCTCAAGGTTTCTACCTGTTAAAAGGGAGTTTTTCCTTGCCACTGTCACCTAGTGCTTGCTCATGGTGGGAACTGTTGGGTCTCTGTAAATATAAAGAGTCGGTCTAGACCTGCTCTATATGAAAAAGTGCCCTGAGATAACTTTGTTATGATATGGCGCTATATAAATAAAACTGAATTGAATTGAATATATATATATACACACACACACATATATATATATATATATATGTGTATATATATATATATACACACACACACACACACACACACACACATATATATATACATATATACACACATACATTTCTCTCTTGGTCTTGTGTGGTTATGTGTATAAAATAAACTCATTACACAAACAGGTCTGCTACAACTCTTTAAAAGGCTAAAACTCTTTCTGTCTGCAACTGCTTTTACTAAAGTTGGGACTATTTACTGTATTTCTGTATTGTATTGTATTGTCTGTAACTATTTCTTTTTCTTTAACTATTTTGTGCCTGTTATATTTGGTTTATTTTACTTTCCTTCTTAAGCCCTTCCCTCTCACACACCAGGTGCCAAATATCATGTGAGCGTTGCGTCTCTGTAAATGTGCTGTCATGTCTGAATGAAGCTGTAAGGAACATTAATGTCTGAATGACAAAGCATTGCACTTAGCACTTTAACAGAAGAAGACAGCAATGTTATGTATCTTATGTTATCGTTTGGCTTTTTATTGTACTTGTTGCAATTAATAATGTGTGCTCGCTTTCTCTACCTAATGCAGTCTAATTTTCCATATGACATCAGCTTTGAGGGGGACAGACTGTGGTATTTGTGTGTGTGTCTGTGGCTTTTGGAATGAAATTACATGAATATATACAGATGTAGATGTAGTGAAGAGCTGCTTACTGCACAGTGTGAATACTGGGGTGTTCCCTGCAGGCGTCCACTAGAGCCAGAGCAGCGTTGTCTCCGAAGTTGTTATAGGCCACGTTGAGCTCCTGGAGGCCCGTGTGCTGCTGGAGCCTCTCAGCCAGCTCCAGGGCCCCCTGGTCCCCCAGCCCAGTGTGCATCAGGGACAGGTGCGTCAGGGACTGGTTCTCTGGCAGGGCCTCCAGCAGGGTGCGGGCTCCAGACTCCAGCAGAGGGTTGTCACATAATCTGGAGAACAACAATCTGTGGTTAACATCTAACAGATGGTCAGAAGAAAGTAGGACTAATGGACTCTGTATTCAGGATAAACTAATAGTGTGGCATTGAAGTTGTGCTGGCACAGCATGAATGGTTCCCCTTGCCATGAATGTCATGGTTGAGGTGCTGTTTACCTGACATGTTACGGGTGTGTTGGTTCACACAAACTGCAGTAAAAGTCTGTCACCTGCGGCTCTTCATCAAACAGCTAAATGTGGCCGTTACAAGTTTAAAAAGTACTGAGAGCTGAACACAGAGAGACTTTGAAAAACAGATGTGTTGAGCTAGGGCTGGGTATTAATCAAAGTAACTGAAAACCAACATTATGACTATACATTTTCATCATATCACTATGTTTGATAAATTCATTCCTTCACACAGGCTGCCAAAGTATCTAACCAGTCAGAGTTTACTGTGGGTCCATTTTAAAAGTCGAGTCAGCTTGTTCCGCCAGCAGCTGTAAGTGAGGTAATTAAACCTGTGTTCAGTCTAACTCAGAGAGACAAAACCACTAAAACATTAGAAATGCAACTACCATGATAGATAATAGATATAAATATCTCCTGCCATGAGACCGCAGTGGAAACACGTGATCACTGCTCAGCTCAGTTTGGCACAGCATGGAGCGCCTAAAGTGGCCTTTACCATGCCCATGGAAAAATGCTATAAGACGTATTGCAAACTGAAAATAATGGCCAATTGAGAGACTCCTTTCATTCCAGCAGAAAACATGTGCCTTGATTAGCATTAAGCCCTTTGCAATTATAATGGAATTTTGCAAGGACAATTTTGTGATTAGTGTAGCAACAGCAGAATACCCTAATCTGCAAAACAACTGTGATAACAGTAAAAAGTATTAATCACCTAGTCTACAGTAGAAATAATCCAATTTTAAAAAGGTATAAAGACATGGTCCAGGATGTTAAGAAATAAATATTCTGAGAACAGATACCCAGAAGAGGAGGGGGAGCTCAGGAAAAGTTTAGTCATAATGGAAATGGAGCTGAGGAGAAACATATTTGTCTGGTAAACAGAGTTTGTTAGGTCATCAGTGACCAACACCATGATTGTTACTATGGAAATGCAGTTCTTTGTTGTTAGATAGCTTTAGGGTATGGTGGCTACATTTTTAAAGGTCCAGTCTTTGTGCAACCATCTCCAGAAAAAGCCAGGTGATTTTATTTTTAAACTAATCTCAAATTAAAATGTACAACTGTATCATGAAATACTGGTGTGACAGTTCTTGTGCCAGCACATAATCATAAATACATTTGTTGTTTGTAAATACATGTTTAATCACAAAACCATAAACTAACTGACAAAGGACAAACTTGGGGCCAGGTAGTATTTCAGCATGGGAGTACGTGTTGGTCCAAGGCAAAATATAATGCTGTGTGCATTGTACTTAATGGATACTTGAAAGCAACAGGGTACATACTCAATGCAAAGAGAGTGGGAAGAACCGAGGTTCAGGGGGGACACACAGCTCACACTATGTCCTAGGTGCCAGTCTTTTCTTGTTTTTCTCATGTTTAAACATTTTTCAATGTTGCAGTCGATATCAGAGAGCAGATCTGATGGGAACATACTGTGTATAATTAATTGAAATTTAAAAGCCAGCAGCACAGTAAAGAAAGGATTCCTTTGGACACAAAGGCTAAAAAAGACAAAGACATGAATTAAAGCGTTAATCTTACTGTAGAGATCTAATAGAACTCTTTGGGTCTAGTAGCAGATCTCTCAGGAGGATGCAGGACTCAGGACCCAGGCTGTTAAACTGCAGACTGAGGACAACAGAGACAGGCAGCAATCACAAGACACACAGCATGCACATGGTAGTCGGGCATGGGAGTCATCCAAAGTCAATAAAAATGCATTTAAAAACACCAGTAATGAGGGCGATGTTTAACACTGTGAAGTGACCCAGTCATGCTCTGGATCATTTTAAAAGAATATAGCTGGCATATTCAATATATATTATTTTTTATTGTCAACAAATCCCATGACCCATTTATATCAATGAGGGTGGGCTAAATAACAGAAACAGTTCAACAGCAGCACAAACTACATCCTCCAAAATGATCATACAGTTAAATCAACCCCCTTTCTAACATTATAACCTTCATGAAGGTAGGATTCATAGCAGGACTGTTGTATTTGACTGACTTAGATTTAGCCTAATAAACTGGCAA
>SEMN01001309.1:0-72825 GCA_005408345.1 Macquaria australasica
CCTGAAACTGAGCCCCGCAGCTCTGACGGTAAACTGGACTCTGCTGCACACTTCACGTCCTCTGTACCATCATGTCTCATCATCGATTAGGCCTGCAAATAGCGATTAGTGTCATTCATCGATTAGTGTATGAAATGTCCTCACACTGGATTTCTGCTTTAAAATGTCTACAATCATTATTTGAGAATCAAAATATTTGCCGATTATGTTTCAGCTGTAATGTGGATTTCCCCGCAGGGTCCATCATGCGGAAGGTCTTGTAAAGATCTGGATCGTTGTTTTGGCCTTCTGGCCCACAGACTCTGAGCTCACAGGAACTGAAACAAGAAGAGGTTTGATTTAACTGATTTCTGTAAAATGTTAAAACAGTTTTCTGGTATTTTCAGGCACAACAGCTGGGAGCCAGAAGAAAATATTTTGGACCCGAGGCTGCTGGCGGCGTTCCACAAGAGGTGTGTGTGTGTGTGTGAGAGAGAGAGTGAGAGTGTGTGTGTGTGTGAGAGTGTGTGTGTGTGAGAGTGTGTGTGTGTGAGAGTGTGTGTGTGAGAGAGTGTGTGAGAGTGAGTGAGTGTGTGAGAGAGAGTGTGTGTGAGAGTGTGTGTGTGTGAGAGTGTGTGTGTGTGAGAGAGAGAGTGTGTGAGAGTGTGTGTGTGTCAAAATAAAAAAGAGAAGAAAAAAAGAGAAGTGTGTGTGTGTGTGAAGTGTGTGTGTAAAGTGTGTGTGTGTGAAGAGTGTGTGTGTGTGAGTGTGTGTGAGAGTGTGTGTGAGTGAGAAGTGTGTGTGAGAGAGAGAGAGAGAGTGTGTGTGTGTGTGAGAATCAGTTGTGGGTTATTTTTATGAGACATTTTCATTCAGAACTAGATGATAAAATGTTAACAAGAAACAAAAGTTGATGAAGATGAAAGTGATTTTTAAAAAAACACATTACTTATAAAAGAAACAAAGTTATTTTCATTATCGATTGATCGTTTAGTCGATCAGATGTCAGAAAACGACTCATTTTGTCCAAAAACATTCAATTTACAAAGATAGAAAACAGAACAGCAGAAAATCCTCCGACTGGAGAAGCTGGAAAACAACTGATGTTGATGATAAATGACTTAAAGGATCAAACAGTTATTACATTTGTTAATAATTAATGTTTTATTGATTGACTAGTTATTAACAAGAATCAAAGTAGGCAAATAGTAACAACGGTTCATGTAAATGTCGAATCAAAACCTGAGTTTCCAGCCAGACTCTGATGATTTTAACTGAACAGAACTTTCAGACGGTTTAAACAAAATCTGCATGTTTTATGTTTAATGTGTTTGTAGAGAACAAGAGAGGGAGCTCCTGTTCCAGAAGAAAGGGAAGAGGCCACGAGGACGTCCGCGGAAGATCCTGGTAACTCTCCGACTGCAGACTTGGATCTGTACAGAAGCAACCATCACCAGCTTCACTCATCTTCTTTTTATCCTTTCAGCCGCCGGCACCAACTGCTATAAAAGACAGCCGCTCCTCGTCCTCCTCTTCCTCTGGTCTTTCATCGTCCGCCTCCTCCTCTTCCTCAGAGGATGAAGATCACACAAAGAAGGCGAAGCCCGGCCCTCGTGTCCACCCGGTCCCCCAGAAGAGGCCTCAGATCATGCTGGCCAAAGCTGATCCTCTTCACAAGAAGAAGCGCGGGAGGAAGCCGCTCCACCCGGACCTGAGGGCTTTAAGACAAGCCAAGAGCAGACCGCCTCCTCCTCCACCTCCTCCTCCACCTCCTCCTCCTCCACGCCACAACCAGGTGCTCCGAGCGCCCAGGGAGGAGCCTCGACCTGGGGTGAAGAAACCTCTGCAGCCAGCCAGCTTCACCTACACCGGGCTGAGCAGGAGCTCCAGAGAGGAGGCTGCCTCCGCCTCCCAGACCTCCCCCAGCTCCTTCTCCCAGACAGCCGCCTCCAAACCCGGACCCCTCAGCTGCATTTGGACCAGTCGCTCCATGTCTCCGTCCTCCAGCTCCTCCTCCTACAACAAAAGCAGCCCGTCCCCACAAAGTAAGAACTCTCTGTCTGAGCTGAAGCGCTCCATCTCAGAAACAGGCAGCAGCAGAGGAGACGGCTTCAAGGTGTCCCCTCTGAAACAGGGTGGAGGTTCGGGCTCGTTGGGTTTACATAGCGGCTTCGCAGGAGGCCAGACAGTCCAGCGCTCCCCGCTGGGCCAGAGGAGGCAGGAGGGTGTTGGAGGTCAGACCGGGTTGGTTCAACACAAGCAGCAGAACTCCAGCCTTTCCAAACAGTCGTCCTCGCCGACGCCTCGAGACCGAGCCAACCAGGCGCTCAGCCTCCGAGCTCTGAACCTGCAGAGCGTCAGCAAGCCGCCGGCCGGCAGCGGCCTTCAGGGAAACAACACGAGCGGCGCCGGAGCTGTGGCATCCAGGTCGAGCTTGAGGAGTGGCGGCAGCATTGTTGTAAAAGGAGGAGTGGGGAGTTTGAAAGACACTCGAACATCAGCTGGGGGGCAGCGCTCCGGTCTGCCAGCAGGCGGCGCTGCAGAGCAGGGGAGGTTACGACAGGACAGGGGGAAGGAGATGTTGGCAGGAAGCAGCTCCGGCCGAGGGAACGGCAGCGGGAGGCACGAGGAGAGGAAGCACGGGCTCGGTTCTCAGAACCGGACTCTAAACGAGCTCAGCACCGGCGACTCCGACGAGACCAGCAGCAGCGAATCAGAGCACGGCGCCTCCTCCCTGTACCCAAACAACAGCCGGCCCAGCCTCGGCAACGACGCCACAGAGTCTGACACGGAAACGGACTGGCGGCCGGCCCGGAGCCTCCTGGAGCACGTGTTCGTCACGGACGTCACGGCCAACTTCATCACGGTGACAGTGAAGGAGTCGCCGACCAGCGTCGGCTTCTTCAACTCACGGAATCACTGAAGGATGTCTGCGATGGTGCCTCAGTCTGCAGAGCTGAGCTGGACCAAACCGTCTCACAACGCTTCCTACAGCAGCTCTCAGGGTTCCTGCGCCGTCGTTGAGCTCTTCATACGCTCCCAACAAACACACTATACGGCTTCCGTGGTTTATGTTACATAAGTAGTAGCAGACAGAAACACAGCGGCGACATCGCAGTGATGGTCAGGTGTTTGTTGAAACGGTGTAGGAATCCTGATGTTTAGACCCCATTTACACCTGAGAATAAAATGCAGTCTGTGTCCGGAGAAGGAAAAATTAAAGTTCAAGGTGTGGAGGCTCACGGTGCTGATATAAATACCTGTTACTGATCCATCCATCATCCTGCAGCCACAGTACGGGTCTGAGATAGTTAACGTCCAGGTGCTGGATGGATGAGGAAGAATCTGTCTTCAATGTCAGTTCACCCAAATTGTACCACCTTCTTGATCAGTGGAGGTGACGGTGTGTTGGGTTGTGGTGGAGCACTTAAAATGAATATTGGGGGGAAAAAACCTCAACAGTGAAATCTTTACCAGAAATAAAGTCCTGGTTGCTCAGAATAATCCACACACTTGTGTAAGGAAGATCTGCTGCTGAGACCTCTTCTGCCACTTCAATATTTAACTTTTTTTGAATGGAGTTTGGTTTGTGGTGGAGCAAGAAAAACTGAAAACTCCCAGCTGCTCCGAAAAAAAACCCCACAGACCTCACTGAGGAGAGTGGGGTGGCATTAAATTGTAACTTTTTTGAATGGAGTTTGGTTTGACGTTGAAGGTTCTTTCTTTCCCTCGAGTACAGTACACTGACAACTTCATTTTCACTCAGTCAACTCAATAGCTTTTTCTTCAAGAGCTTTCAACTGCATGTCATGGTCTTCATCGGCAGATTTCATCAGTTGTCATCATGTGAATGGAACTTTTTGGTCAGGTGATAACAGGTGATTACCTGTAAACCTGCTATCATGTAACTGCTCCATCCAGTGATGAAGAACATGAGGTGCAGTTGAAAAGAAGCTAATAAGAGGACCTTGAGTAAAGATTGCTCTATTAGAGTTTTTACCTCTTCATCAGAACAAGTGATGGATCTCTTGACAAATCATTGACACCTCTAGTTCAGCTTGTGTTTTATGAGAAGGTGTAGAAACGGCGTCTACGACCTACAGATGGATGTTCGACACCACCTCTCCAGTGCCTCAGGTTCCTCAGAGACCGCCGAGCCCACTGCCACCGTTCAGCTGCTTGTGACTAGTTTGAGTAGGACGTTTGTGCTTGTCGGACCTGTATCCAGACTAAATGTGTGGCTTTATCCGGAGCAGCATGTTTAACTAAATATTGAGAAAAATAAGTGAAGTCCGTCTGTGATCGGTACGTCTTCATCCGTCACCATCTGGCTTTTTGTGATCGTCTTTCAGTTCTCTTTGGACCAAAGGTGTGATGAATGTGAATTATCTCGTTTTTTAATTTTGTATTACTGACAGTATTCCTTGCACTACACTCAGTATCATCTCAACAGAGACGTTCCAATATCACTTATATTTACCCATTTTATACCATTTGAAGCCGTCTGCCGTCACAGTTGAATTATGTGTTAATTTAAATTGTAAATATGTTTTTTTCGTTCATGTGATCTCTGATCTCTGGTGCTTATATTAGCTTCAGATACTCGTGCCTCTTCACCATTTTGAAGGTATTTGAAATAAACCAGAAGTAAAGAATGGAAACGTACCTGTGTGGAGTCACTTCATGGTACAGGTGTTCTGTGACGGCTGTTCACACCTTCACCAGCAGGTGTCCCTGTTGGACTGTAAATCAAGCCTCTGATAGAAGAAGAAGAATCTGATCTGGATCCTCTTGTGTTCCTGCTGTCAGGAGACATTCAGAGGTTTTCATCCTGAAGGTTCCTCAGGTACATCCTCAGGTACACCTGTTCATGACTTCCTGTGTGAGGTCACAGGTGGAGGAGACGTCCCAGTTTCACACTTTATACTAATTCTATTTACTCATGTTGTTGACGGACAAACAGATCAATAATCCCAGAGAAGGAACAGATCAATAACCCGCTCAAACGGATTAATAATCTCAGTAACAAACAGGTCAATGAACCGAGCGAATTAATTTAATAATTAACAGAATGGATTCATTAATAAATAAAAAATGTTGTCATAAAGTTGGCCTGTAGAATAATTGAATATACAATAAGCAAACCATTAATAAACCATGTTAATAAATTGATAAACCTTGTAAAGTATTAATAAATTAATAGAATTTCCCGCACAAACACATTAATGGAACACGTATGAGCGTATTGATAAGCCATGGGAAGGGACGGATTAATAAATCTGTCTTCATTATAACAGAATGCAAAAAACAAAAAATATTGTTTGACATAAAATTTGTCAGTAATTTCATTCAGCAAGACACCTGGTTCTGTTAATGAGTGAAGGACATGGTGACAGTTACTATTATCACTATTATTATTAATATTATAATTATTACTGTTAACATTATCATCACTTTCCTGTAACTGCAGCTGCAAGATAAATGTAGTGAAACTGAAATCTGAAATGTAAAGAAACACGATTAAATGTACTGTTACTCCACACACACACACACACACACAGGTGACGTCTGCAGGTCAGTGTGTGTGTGTGAGTGTGTGTGAGTGACAGAAACTATCATCTCACAAAGCTGCAGATTCAGTGATTTATGGTCAGAGGTGGAATTTCCCCAAAATAAGTCTGAGTAAACAGGCAGGACAGACAGACAGAGGGGCCCTCACAGCACACTGGTATGCATAAACAGTCTGAACAGTGCGGGGCAGTGTGACCCCCCCACCCCACCTTACTGCACACACACACACACACACACACGGCGCAGTCATCTTTGCACTGATGATTTAATTCCAGTCAGATAATCAGCGGTGGAAAGTAACTGAGTACTATACTCAAGTATAAATGTGAGGTACTTGTACTTTACTTGAGTATTTCTACTTCTACTCCACTACATCTCAGAGGGAAATATTGAACTTTTTACGACATTTATCTGACAGCTTTAGTTACTTATATATATATATAAAACGTAAAAGATTTGTTATAAATGAAACTCCCAACAGTTTAATGAATTCATTAATTGGCAACACACACACACATATACACACATATACACACACACCTTCACAGGTTGTCAGACTGACAGCATGAAGTCATTTATTTTAATAGAGTCTGACAGACAGTGACACAGCACTGCCCCCTGGTGGCTGTTGGAGGTGTCTGCAGACAGATGGAGGAGGAAGTATTCAGATCCTTTACTGCAGTAAAAGTACTAATACCACACTGTAGAAATACTGTGTTCCTGCAGTAACAGTGTGTGAGTGTACTCAGTAACAGTGTGAGTACTCAGTAACAGTGTGAGTACTCAGTAAAGTGTAGTGTTGAGTATTAAAGCAGTAAATGTTCTATCTGATCTCATTAGATGATTCTTCCTCATCGTTCATGGAAAAGCAGGATTTTACTGTTGGAGCTCATTTTCAACTAGTTTGTATCTAATGATTCATTCTGGATTCATCTGCTGATTCTTTTCTCCATTAATCCATCGATTGACTGATTGATTGATTGATTGATCGATCACAATGATCCAGGGGGGTTGGTGATAAGGTGGCAGGAGGCCTTACAGGCGGCCCGACAGCTGGTTCTGGTGGCTTCTGCTCTGCTGACATTTCTTCTTCTAGCAGGATCTGGATTAATGATGCTGAGTGTGTGTGTGTGTGTGTGTGTGTTTGTGTGTGTGTGTGTGCGTGTGTGTGTGTTGGCAGCGGTCGGCCCGGCGGTGGGCGGCTGCAGAAGCCGGCTGTCTCCTCGCACCAGAGTAACAAACTTTGAAACGTCTCGGTGTGACATCCGACTTCTCCCACTCGTCCTCCCGGTCAGAACCGTCCAGTCAGTTTTCACAGCTCCTGTACATATATATCTGTGTGTGTGTGTGTGTGTGTGTGTGTGTGTGTTACTGAGGCTCAGGCAGGGTTTTTCAGGACTGATATCAGCACAATTATTCTAACACTTTAGATCACAGTGTAAATATTTTGTACATACTGGGTACCGACGAAGTACTTACTTGGTTCCTACTGGTAGGTACAAGTACACGCAGTCAGGGGGGAACAAATTCTACTTTTTGAATGACCTGGTAAATATTCAGTAAACACTGAGTGTTTATGTCCTTTCACATGTGGCCCTTTCCCAAAAACACCTTCACTCTAAACTTTATTAAAACTACACTGTAAATACAGTTTGACTTTGACTTACACTGTAATAAGACAGTTAGTAAGACACATGTTCAATGTTTTCTTTATATAAATT
Source organism: Macquaria australasica (assembly GCA_005408345.1). Lineage (NCBI taxonomy): Eukaryota > Metazoa > Chordata > Actinopteri > Centrarchiformes > Percichthyidae > Macquaria > Macquaria australasica. Next base: position 7,272 of record SEMN01001309.1, read on the forward strand.
ATAAATATATTTGATTTATTTACTGTGTTTAAAAGGTACTCAGTAATTTAAAATGTAAACACAAAGTTGTTTCCTCCTAATTGTCTAACGTCTTCCTCTGTAGCCACTAAGTATTTTATTGTCAGCCCATTTATACTAAATAATTACAGACCTTTCTTTGACATTTCTCTTCTGATATTTACAGATTGATCACCTGACAGATATGCCACAGCCATACCGATACATGTATATCTGTGATGAGCTAATACTACATAATGCATGATACACAGTATATTTTTACAGTATACTGCAGTCTGACAGTGGACGGCCAGAGAAGCATCAAGGACACAAACAGCAAACCTCCTTCTGGAGCTCAGACCTGTCTGGGTGGAGGTTTGCAGGTTCAATAAGGTGCCAGCCACCAGTCTCACACACACACACACACACACGTAGACCTGCATCAAAGCCAGGCTCGACCTCGACCTGAATACCTGCCCGCTCTGAAGTGATAAGAGTCTGTTTGAAACCTCAGAATCCTCCACACCTCCACCTCACTCCGCCTCGCCCTCCATCCCTCCGCTCACATCACCATCCGGCCTGCTGAGGCCGAACACGACGCTCTGAGAGGGAACCAGAACAGTAAACTTGCAGCCGGACAGATAAACAACGAGCTGAAACTCTCTATAAAGCTCTGTAAAGCCGAGGGGAGCTGCAGACTCAGCTGATCATTCTCACATTGTCATTTAATACATTGTTAGTGTAAAAATATTGATTATAGCCACTTTAAAGTCATGTTTTAAATTGTAATGCAGTGGGAATGGTGGAAAGTACATTCACTCGTACTGTATTTACATTAAGTACAAATTTGAGTATTTCCATTGTACTTTTTACTGCACTAAATTCATCTGATTACTTTAGTTACTAGTTACTTTACAAATTAAGAATATTAAGGGGAAAAAAACACGTTAAGCTAATAAAATACAACATATTGTAAAAGATTAAACCAGGATTTCCCCACCTTTTTGTCTTGTGACCTCTTATATAAAATCAGTGTGTAGTTGTGTCTCTGAGCTGTTGTCAGTTCCATCAACGAGACATTTCTCCTCTAAACTTCTCACATGGTCTCATTTCCATAAAATGATCCAATATTTCACTAAAAGATTTGAGAAAAGTCCAAAACCTGAAAACCTTGTTTCTTCTTCTTTCTTCTACCATTAATCATCTTACAACCCGTCTTATCTGGTGACCCTTTGGAGGGGCCCAACCCCTAGGTTGGGAACCACTGGACTAAACTAGCTAACTGTGTATAAAGTAGTTAAAACTTAAGCTAACAGTAAAATGCTGCTCTAACATTGATGCATCAGTTCATCTAATAACATCTACATTTTACTGCAGAACCAGTATTTTTACTACATGAAGCTGAGAATACCTGTGTACTTTTACTGCTGATACTTTAACTACATGAAGCTGAGAATACCATAATCAATAACCATGCAGAGATCTGAGGCTACAGATGGGTTTAGAAGCCATGCAGAGATGAATGACACTTTATATATCTGATATATAAAGTTAGCCAACTACAAGCACTTGCTTAAGATCAGAGAAAGCTTCTGGCCGTTGTTAATATAAATATAATGGTTAAACTGCTGTCTGCTGGTAACTTCTGGCCTGTGCTTCTCATTATAACACAGAGTCAAGGACATCAATGAAATCCCTCACATACCTTTAAATCACAAGACAAGTCAGATGAAAAGTTCTGAAGTGCTTTGAACCTGCAGCAGAAAAAAAACAATTAAAATATATCCTGTTCTTTGAATCAGCCTGACCACCGTCTGATACTCATGTTTGTATCTGTACTGCGTTTGGTTCGGTGTGTATTTGTATACAGTCTATGGTATTCGTCCACTGAACAGAACAAAAATACACTAATGCTGCTTTCTACACAAAGTTTACTAGTTCAACTACAAGAACTCAATAATTTTCAGGTGATTATGTGACTTCCAACGAACCACATCACACTGAAATGAAGTTTGAACTACGACAACAATGGCAGAACATCTGTTACATCATCTTTCAGCAGTGTCAAAGTGTAAACTGAAATGACTCCACCTGTCCACACAAAGTATGAAATAATGTGTTTTGACCAGCAGAAGGTGTTTGTCTGGACTCTGATCATTTATCTGAACATCTGAGTTAGAAAACATCTGGTTCTGTGATACAAAGTCAAAACTACAAGAAGCCTGCGGACGTAAAACCTGATGGAGAGACATCAACTACGACTCCCAGGGTGCATCTCTGCAGGAAGCATCCAATCAGAGAGCTTCAGATGCTTTAATCAGTTGTACTTATTTCATTTAATCCCTATTTTGTTTATTTATTCTATATTGTGTCTGTATTTTATGTCTTTCTTCTGCCTTTTATTGTGAACAGTGGTGGAATATAACTGAGTACATTTACTGCAGTACAATTTGAGGTACTTGTACTTGTACTACTTCTACTCCACCACATCTCAGAGGGAAATATTGTACTTTTTACTTCACTACATTTATCTGACAGCTTCAGTTACTTTACAAATTAAAGGTTGGGAAGGCAGTTTTCTTTTGGCGTCACTGGGAAAAAATGCCATATTAACCGTGCAGCATGTTGTAATCCAAGTGGTCTGAGAGCAGACCTCTACTTCAGCCCCCCCTCTTGCCTCTGTTTTCAGGCTTCAGTAAATCTATCCTGTGACGGGAGACTTTAGCCAATCACAGGTTATTTCAGAGAGACGGTGTGTTCGTATTGGCTGAGCTACAAGAGCAGGTGTGTGTACACGTCCCTTCAGACGGTGAAAACCTGATTCAGTGGAGGAAAATCCTGAAACTTGTGATAAATGTCCAACACCTCCTTTGCCTACAGCGGTGTATAGAACAAAACAACACGGAGCTTCAGGCTCATTATGTTCGATGCCATGGCGCTCATAACGACGAGTGGCAAAGAGGCCTGATGACAAACAGTGGGGAGTAACTGTTGACGGGGGACAGTGGTGTGTGTGTGGTGTACCAGCCTCTCTTCCCGCTGCTGGACGGCGTTGCAGCTGCCTCTGAAGCCTGGGGCGCTCTGCTCTGCGGCCGCGAAGCGCTGGAGGGGCGTCTTTGAGAAAACAGGTCACGGCGGGAGGGACCGCGGTCTCGGTGAGGCTCACGCCGTGGAGAGCGAGCCCTACGAGGGATACGGTTTCACTGGGGAACCGACTCCTTCTGCTGCCGGTCCAAGTTGTGGGTTTGGTGGGAGGGGCTTAGCGGAGTGACACGAGGCAGCAGAGAGAGAGGAGGAAGGTTTTGCACAGATTCTGCCTCCCCCAGCTTTAAGATTTTTACTAACAAAACACATGAAGAGTTTATAAATTAAACTGTTTAATTAATTAATTAATTAATTAATTAACTATTCTGATAATGGTCAAAGTGATTTTTGCTGCTTTTCCTTTGAATGATGTTAATAATGTTAATGTTGTTAATAATGTTGAGGTCTGGACTGTTGGTTGTGAAGGAGTCACTTTGGGCTCTGGATCATTGTGATCAATCAATCAATCAATCAATCAATGGATTAATGGAGAAAAGAATCAGCAGATGAATCCAAAATGAATCATTAGATACAAACTAGTTGAAAATGAGCTCCAACAGTAAAATCCTGCTTTTCCATGAACGATGAGGAAGAATCATCTAATGAGATCAGATAGAACATTTACTGCTGTAATACTCAACACTACACTTTACTGAGTACTCACAGTGTTACTGAGTACTCACTGTTACTGAGTACTCACACTGTTACTGAGTACACTCACACTGTTACTGAGTACTCACTGTTACTGAGTACTCACACTGTTACTGAGTACACTCACACTGTTACTGAGTACTCACTGTTACTGAGTACTCACACTGTTACTGAGTACTCACTGTTACTGAGTACTCACACTGTTACTGAGTACACTCACACTGTTACTGAGTACTCACTGTTACTGAGTACTCACACTGTTACTGAGTACACTCACACTGTTACTGAGTACTCACTGTTACTGAGTACTCACACTGTTACTGAGTACTCACACTGTTACTGAGTACTCACTGTTACTGAGTACTCACACTGTTACTGAGTACTCACACTGTTACTGCAGGAACACAGTATTTCTACAGTGTGGTATTAGTACTTTTACTGCAGTAAAGGAGCTGAATATTTCCTCTGAAGTACTTTATACAAACATTTTACTTTCAGAGAATAAATAAAGCAACAGAGTCTCTGTTCTCTTGTTTAAACTGTCCCTTTTTATTTTACAGCATCTGAAGATGAAACGTGTTCATGAAGATTCAAACGGACATTTTGTTAGAAAATGATAATAATAATATTGAGTCTGTGTTAATGATTTCTGTCATCCAGGGATTTTACCATCGTCTGTGCTGTCAATCATTTGAACAGATCAGTTTCTAAACAGTGGATCTCTGAACGCTTCATGTTAAACTCATTTTAATCTTCAGTTTGAACATTTTGATTCTTCTTTATAAATATAAACAGATACAATCAAGATACATTGAACAAATACAGTAGATTTGATTATATTAATAATACTGACCTTCCTTTTATACAAAGTTCTGTCATGAAATAAAATAAAAACATGTACATCAAATATACATTCTCACACTGAAGTGCACTGCAAAACAATGCCCATTTTTAACAAGTCATCCACTCAGTCTTAAAATCTGATTTTCCTATAAAACACAAGTTTCAGTTTTAGTTTCAGTTCAGCTTGAACTGTTGAGGCTTTTTAACATGAATGTTTTTGTTGAAACGAGGCAGAATCAGATTTGAAATAAAATTATTTTTTACTCTTTTATGTCAAATTTCTTCACTTTGATGGAAGAAAATCCGTTTTTAGTCCTTTAGAGTTTAAATGGCTTGTTAATGTTGGCATGTTTCGCTGCTTGTGTATAAAAATAATCATGAAACTTTGATTTGAGAGTCCTCTTCAGTTCGGACAGGAGCATTTGCACTCTGATATAATCGGGTACTGAACAGGTATCCAGGCGCATTTCAGACCCCCCTTTTTCTGCAGGCAGCGCCATCGCAGGATCGTAAAATGAGTCGATTTGGCAGGTTTGCAGACCATCCCTTCAGGGACGGAACAAGACCGCTTATTGTAGCAGCTCCCCACCTTCACGTAGCGCGGCCAGAATCTGCTGCCCAGGTCGTTCCATGCGTAAACAACCGGGCAGAAGCCGTACGACCACAGCCACAGTTGCAGCCTTCTGCGGAGTTTTTTACTCGGCTTCTGCTTCTTGCCGTGCTGGACCTCGAACTCCATGGCCCGGATCTCTTTGGGCATAGCTCCGGAGTGCTTCTGCCGCAGGTCCGCGTCGCTCACGTCCTCGTTCCCCGCGTACTTGTCCTCCGGCGGGGAGACGGACATCAAGTGCGGGTCAAAGTGGCTGCCCAGAGTGCTCCTGAGCTCCGTCTCGTTCAGGTCCTTCTCCCTAGGGTCCAGCAAAGGATCTGGGTCCTCCTTTAGGTCCACTATGGGCAGAGTGTCACTGGGAACGGGACGGAGGAGATAGTAGTGTTGGCACATGCCCTCCTCTATCATGAAGCCCAGAGAGAGAACGAGCAGAAACGCAGCCAAGAAGTAAGAGGAGTTATCCATCTCCTGAGAGCGGCTCCAGGTGACACTCAGTCACAGTATTCACACTTAATCCTCCAGAAAGGAACAGAAATGAGCCCCGGGGTTTCCTTCGGAGTGTCTGGCTGGAGGGAAGATATCCAAGTCTGAGCTGAGCGCGCGCAGCAGACGCACCGCACGCACCGGGGGAGTAACCGCGGCGCGACACGCTCAGAAACTTCAGCAACTGTCAGACGGCTGCCGGCGGAGAGAGAGAGGGGGGCAGCAGGAGAGGGATTTCACAGTCCATGACCCGGGTCGCTGCTGGAGAAGAGACGGACTCAGCCCTGAGCTTCCCCGGTCAGCAGGTCCCGGTGAGACAGCTCAGCGCCCCGTAGGTCGCTGCTCTCAGTCCGCATGTTGGCGCACCGACTGCTGCTGCCTCTGGTCCTGCAGCCAAACTGAATGCGCCGCTGACTGCACCCAAATATCCAGCAGGGCGGTGATGTAACCCCGCTCCCTCTGAGGACAGAGACCAGCCCTCCATGTTGACCCGAAAACTCCCTCCCACCCGCTGACACGCGCGCAGTTTACGCAAAGCACGCACACATGATGATGATGATGATGATGAGGGGAAGTATTAGTTATATCTGGCTGTAGTGGCAGCAGTAGTACTGATGGTAACAGCGGCTGTAACAGTAATCAATGTGACGCATTACTCTGTGAATGTGTAAACAGCAGTGATGGAAGAAATATACAAATACTCCATTACTAGTAAAAGTACTGTATTATCATTATCATTATCAAAATACATTTAAATGAACAAAGTAACAACAACAATGCAACATATTTTATAAGATGATCTCATGTTTCTGTATAAACTCTACCTGTCAGGTAAATGTAGTTAAGTAACATATTATGTTTTTGTGTAAATGTCCTGAGTTACTTTCCACCAGAGTGGCCTTCTACAAGCAGTGTGCAGTGTGTTGTTGCTGATGGGTGCAGTGGTAGCATTGGTTGTGTGATGCAGTGTGTGCAGAGTGTTGCAGTGTGTGTCGCAGTGGTGCAGTGTTGGTTGCAGTGGTGTGTGTTGCAGTGTTGGTTGTGTCGCAGTGTGTTCAGTGTTGGTAGTGTTGGTTGCAGTGGTGTGTGTTGCAGTGTGTGCAGTGTTGGTTGTGTCGCAGTGTTGTAGTGGGTGCAGTGGTGGTGGGGATGATTGCAGTGGTAGTGTTGGTTGGACTGGTGGTATGTGTGCAGTGTGTGCAGTGTTGGTGCAGACAGACTTCACTGTAGACGGACAAACTGCCAGAGGAGCTTTTTACGAGTTCTTGTGGTGCCAGTAGTGTTTATTTTATAACTCTCCCTCTCACCATGTTTAGGCTGATCCTGGTTCTGCAGCACAGCACAGCTTCTCTTCAGCACCAACACCTCCTCTCCTGCATCCACCTCCTGCTCCGTCAGCTGGGACGTTACAACTGATCTGTTCAGGATCAGTTGTAACAGTTGTAACTGGAGGAGAAGGTGACAAACTATAACTGATACTTCAACATATATCCATCTCAGTCAGACAATATTAAACTTTTTCAGCCTCAAAATGTGGAAAATCTGCTTCTGGGAGGGAAATTAAAATCACGTGTCAGAATAAATAAATCATGCAGCATTTAAACTGTGGTGAGAGGGTCTGTTTTATGTCCACATGCTGGCAGTGTAACTCCTCAACCAACTGAACATTTTACTGATTGAAAACTGAATGAAGGATTAACTCTGAGAAACATACGGTTTAAAGAGTGAATATGAGGCTGAAGGAGTTTTTAAAGGGCTTTTCTTCAGTCTAACGATAAAGGGTTAAAGAAAGAGTGCTTTTATAGTAATACATTAATTCCAGCAGCCAATAAATGAAGGCTGGAAGCAGATAAAGATACTTAAATGGTCACAATTCATTCAATTAGTCAGTGAGGCAGCAGGACTCCTGCAGCCAGCGGGCAGAGAGCGCTGATGTGTTTGCACATGTTGTAAAGGCTGAATTATGAGGCCGATAAAAACACAACTCTTGTCTAAGACACTAATGCAGAAGAAGCCGGGCTGAGATAAAGGGCCGACTGTGCAGGTCTGGACCGCACTGAGACCGGGAAAAACAGGCCCTGAATGTGAGGAACTGATTCCTGTTGGGTTAATGTGTCCACACGGAGTTGTAACGCTGCAGTCTGTGGTGTGACCTGTGACGAGCGGCAGCTCGCTATACTCTCTAAAGGCAATTAGTGACACGTCCGCCTCTCAGGAAAACACTCCTTTATAAAATCACATCACAGGCCGCAGACCTGAAGCTTTAATGGTTCCCCAGCAGTCCCCAACAGTCCCCATCAGTCCCCAACAGTCCCCATCAGTGTCCCATCAGCTGACACGTAGAGTCCTGTCCAAAAATGTGTATTATTTCATTATTCTAATTATTGTATTATATCTTGTTGCATAGTCGTGTAGAAATTACGTTTACTTGTGAGATCATTTGGTCAAACTGGAGGATTATTAACGACTCGTGTGAGCATATTTTCACTCTTGCTGTCTGACGTCCTAACTGATAAAGAATGAACCAGAAAACACAGAAACAGAAACATTTTCCTGTAACTGAAGCTGAAGCTTTGGAAGAACTGGATCAGAGCGTCAGCGGGATAAAACGTGACGGATTTACTGCGTCGTAACTCTGAAACCTGCAGGATGGAGACAGGAAGAAAGATGGTTTGTATCCAGAGTGAGCTCAGAGAGGTGCAGGAAGGTTTAGTTCCTAAATCACCAAACTGTTGGTTTTTTCTTCTTCGTCTCCCCCTGACCCCTGTCACCCTCCTCCCTCCTGTCTGCTGCTGAAAAGGAGTTTGTGGGTAATTTTCTGGCCTGCTGATGTGACAGTGTGTGACGGGCGCCGCTAAACTGTCATATCTCTGTGGACAGGAAGTCGGCGGCTCAGATAAGACTTCCTCACTCGTTGTAAACCTTTTATCCTTCACTTTCATATCGGGGTCCCAGAAAGGAACCACAGGGGACTCGTGTTCACGCTGAGATGGATTTGGAGGCCTTGAGGACTTTCAGGTTCCAGGAAAAGTCACCACAGAGCCCTGAGGTCCCAGCCGGCCTCTGTGGAGTTCACGAAATAACCACAGTCCTTTAAAGTTATAAAGTATTAAAGATTTATGATGCTATTCTGTGAAAGCCTTGATTGTTAACTGCAGAGTCAAAAATGAAAACAGTCTTTAGTACGTTTCTGTTGTTTCTGTTGGCTGAAATTACAACTGTCAGCTAGCTAGCTGTAGGTAGCTAGATGGTTGGTTTTCTAACATCTCCAGCTGACTCGTATGAAACTTAGAGACCTACTTGATCTCATGCTAACTCAGCGATGTGTAATGATGCTAACAGACTGAGGCTAAAGCTAGCTACTGTAGAAACCCTTAATTAGATTTATGTTTTATTGGTCATATTCTCAAATTGTATATTTAGGATGAGTTTGACAAAGTCCCTCCGGATGTCTGAGCATCAGAGAGGCTCATGACCACAGGTGAGGGCTGGAACGAAGACCGAACCGCAACAGTCCAGTACAACGCATCTGCCTGTTGACCTTACGCTCCATTTTACCGTCACTGGTCAACAAGATACTTGAACTCCTTCACTTGGGGCGTCAACGCCCAACCTGAAGAATCCGGCAGAGAACCAGGAACCTCATCCTGTTCTGGTAGGAATGAACTGGACTTACGAGGGAGAAGCAATCAGCAGCTCCCATTTGAATTTTATTGATTTTCTTGTTCTTCAGTCGGAGTAAGGTGTAGTTGAGTGGTTTAATTTCAGGACAAAGGGAACCAACCAAAGTGCAAACAGTGAATGAACTGAGGACACCCAAGGCTCCCGCGTCAGCTGATGAACAGTTATTAAATGTAACCTGGTAAACCTGCAGAAATCAGTGTTTTGTTTTGGACGGTGAAAGAACCACTCGAGGTAAAAACATTAAGTTCACGCTCACTTATCATCAAAAGGCCGTGGTGCTGCCATTAGCATTTCCACAGATTCCAGTGTGTTTTTCTCTCGTCTTACTACAGACACAGATCCACATGTTTTAAATCACATTTCCCTTTGATTTTCCAGAACACGGCAGCGATACGGCCCAGCGCAGTGGATCAGTGACTCGTCCAGTTCAGCATTAGTAAGTGTTCCTCTGATGTTAGCATACGACGTTAGCTTAATCTTAATAGCGAATCAGAGGGCCTCCCAGGATGAAGCACAAACAGGCCGGCTGCTGCGTTCGTGACCCGGACAGATCAAAACTGTTTATGTCCCGAGCTTTGATGGTGAGACAACCGACGCAATTTGGACGGTCCATTTGGGTGCGAAGGCTTCAAGGTGGCAGAGACGGGTCAACACACACACACACACACACACACACACACACACACACACACACACACAGGCATTTATCAGGCTCATATTTCAGCGCCTCCTTCGTTCTCTCTGCAGACGAACTATCATTTCAAAGAAGCTGGAGGAATACATTATCTTCACTTCCTCGTTCGCTGTATAATGCAGATGTTTAACCAGATGTTTTTCCCGCTCGCCGCGAACCAAAACTATTATTTAATTCCCTCAAATGTCCTCGATAAATCCAGATTAACTGTTCAATAAAACTGTGACAGTTAGAAGGAGGTTTTTAAGGCAGCGTCTTGTAGTTTCAGGTTTATTTTTGTGTATTTTGTGTTTTACTGACAGTGAAGCGTAAAAATGCTTCGCTGCCGTTTTACGTCTCTGAAGAGTAAAATGCACTCGTGAATGTTTCTTATTGGCAACTATCATGAAATTAATATAATGATGCTTTTCATTTGTTCCTTCGTCTTTATGGATGAAAAGCAAAACTAGAGTCTTATTTGTTTTACAAAGTCACACATGAAGGCAATGGACGTATGCTGATATCATTGTTCATATGAAAACACAACTGGGGCTCACGTACATTTACTCACTACTGTACTTAAGTACCTTGAATTTGTACTTAAGTACAGTGATCTTATATCAAGAAGAACGACACGGAGAGAGAGGAGCACATGATTGATTACCTCATCAATCAATGATCTGCAAACGTGTTTTCAACATGCTGTTAATCACAAAGTACAGCTGAGCCAAGTTCTTACAGTTCATCCTGAGGGGAACATGAACATCTGAAGCACATTTCATCGCAGTCCATCCCATAAGTTGTTGAGATGTTTCAGTCTGGAAACTCTGGAGGAAGTTTCTTCTTGGATCCGACAGAAACAGGAAGTAGGATTTACTGCTTCTGGAGAACAGGTGGATGAGAGCGCAGAGACTCAACCACGCGATCGACGGAGCAGCAGAGCTGGTGATGGTTCCCTTTTACATTACACACAATCATGTGATCATAGTGAACATAAAGTATGGATCAGTGCAGAACTAAAAGCTTCGTTAGCAGGTGAACACGGTGATCAGGAGAGTAAGAAACAAGGGGAACAAATGTTTTTCAGCATTGTGGTTTTAAAAGATTTGTGAGGGTCACATTACTCAGACACGTCTGTCCTGTTTGTGCTGAGAGTTTCTCTGAGTAAACGGATCTGCGTCCTCTCTGACGGACTTGTTGTGTGGAGAGCCAAGTCCTCCGGCAGCGAGGGCCGGGGACCAGCGATCCTGTGGTTTGGACCGACGCTCCCAAATGCTCCGAGAAAACTCCCTGCCAGCGGTGGTGTGAGATTCCAGTTGCTTCACACCCTCCCACGCGGCGTCCTGCGACCGCTGCAGCAGCCCGGCCCGCGGGTCCGGAGCCCGGCTGCAGCAGATTCCTCCGACTCCTCCAGACCAGCTGACAGGAAGTGAAAGCAGAAACCTGTCTGTCCCTCTGAAGTCTCAACTCATAAACAGACAGACAGCAGAGACGAGTAACAAGTACCTTTACTCAACTCCTGTACTTGTACTTTACTTTAGTATTTCCATTCTATGTTACTTTATACTTCTACTGCACCACATTTATCTGATAACTTTAGTGCCTTTGCAGATTCAGATTATTAAAACTAAATATTCTCAACTAATAAATGATGATGTAGCAGAGCGGCTCACAGTGTTTCATTATTATTGAATATATTATTTTATCACTGATGAAAACAAAAGAGCATTTTAATGTTGTAGTTCGTCAATGTGAAGCCAGTTTGAGATACTTTGTGTACTAGTAGTGTCAGATAAATATAGTGCAGTAAAAGTATAAAGTAGCATAAGATGGAAATACTCAGGTAAAGTACAGGTATGTTAAGTACAGTACTTAAGTAAATATACTCTGCAGTGTGTATTTGTACTGCAGTAAACTTTACATAAATCACTTCTTCCTCTCGTCTCTTTCGTCGAATCTCAAATATTAAAATCCCTCAGACTCACTAACAGATAAGTAATATAATATGTCATATTACCCAGAATTCAGCTCACAGGTAACATCACAACACTGCCTCTGATTCGTGTCCCTGACAGCAGGGTTACGTTTCCTCTGATTGGCAGAGCTTGACTCACATACCCAGAATGCCACAGATATGGACGAGGACGCGGTGATGAAAACCGACTAACAGACAGCAGAGAGTCGTTTCCACCGGGATCACTGTGCCACTTCTCTTCTCATTTATTGGTTCATGTAACAGGAACGCTGCACATTAACAAACAACACTGTAAAGGAGTCACAGAGTCACTGAAAACACAAGATTCAAACCTGTCTGAACATCCAGAGTCTTCTTCAGTTATCACCGTCCAATCACAACAGTGATCTTAATGAGCAGCAGCGAGAGGAGTGACTAAATGTTTTGCAGACAGACTGCACCATCTTATAGAGTGCTGCAGGGATGTCGCATCTTTGTAGTCCAACCAGGATGTTAGCATCGCCCTGGTTCCCGCCACAAAAAGCCGATGGGATTTTGGATTACTGAAAATAAGCTCTGTGTCAGTAACAGTTTCTGATTCTTACACGTTTGTTCAGCAAGATAATCTCCACACATCAACACCACTTTATGATGTTTGAAGCGTAAAGTCAACCTCCAGCAGTAAAAAGCTGACGTTAGGCTGTAAACCAGCTCCACCACGGTCACATGACTTCAGCGTCTCCACCACTGAGCTTCCAGCACTGACCTCTTCTACAAAAGCCTTTGGGAAAGTTTGAGTTAGAACAGTTTGCAGTATAAACCCAACGAGGCTGTGAAGGAGGACGAGTGAGTAGATGAGTTTCTGTGTTCGGCGTGATGACGTTTAATGTCCCCGACAGCCTCTGGAGTCTCATTTAGACTCTTGTTAGCAACCGACTTTTTTAAGACACGGAGAAGCTTCAAAACTCACGAGTGGCATCGAACCAAAAACCCATTCAAGAAACCCACTGACTTCCAGACGAGGGAACAGGAGGAGCTAACATGCTAACTCAGTTCAGGGTTTTAGGACTCGTTCCTGCAGAACTCTATGGGTGAAGGCTGTTGGGGCAGTATGCAGCCTGAGAGGACTTCCTGCAGACAAAACTCAGGGCTGTAAAAAGTCTGTCTAACATTGTCTTTCAGGTTAAAAATTAATTTAATATATCTTTTTATTTACAGATAATATTGTACTGTAATATGCAGTGAGACTGAGAAAATGAGACTGAGCTCTGTGTAGTAGAGTTTGAAGTGATCAATATCTATCATGTCTGTAAGGAAACAATCATTATTTAAAGCACAATAACCCGTTTCATCCTAATTGATTAGCTCGCACCGACACACCAACGTCTGACAGAAGACAAACTCAGGTTTAAGTGCACGACATCCACATGAGACAAAGTTTATTTCAGTTGTTAAAATACATCCATTCATGTGAGTTCAGGTTGCAAAATGCCAAAATGCAGAAAAACGCTGTAGTTGTTTTTTAACGCAGTCCATAAAAGAAACCTCATGTCGTCTTTTTGCTGCAAATAAATAAAAGATTCAAACCTGTCTGAAGACCTCTTTGTGAGATCTTGTGGCGTCAGACTGGACTTGGGTGTGTGTGTGTGTGTGATGGAGCTGCTGTTTAACGAACGTGACGTCAGAAAACAGAAATAAATACGTGAAGAGGAATCCACTGAAATAATGAAACGTCACATTTTGGGCTAAAGTTCAGGGCCCTCACAAGACTGGTAAACAGTTTCTGGGTCGTGTGTGTTTGGAAACACCTGGTGAAGCTTCAGGTAACATTTCAGAATAAAAGCCTTTGTTACATTAACAGACTGAAGGACACTGAAGAGGAGGAGGAGGAACATCCAGACACCTAAAAGTTTCAAATCTTTTCTTTCTCCACCAATCAGAGGTGAGAGTGACTGTGAGGAAGTTCGGTTTATTACAACCCGGGTTTTATCTTCGTCTCTCTGGCCGTCGGTCTGCTGCTCATTAAAACAAGTTAAACTCTGAGGTCACACACCTCTGTCCAGCTTTAATCCACACTCTGATTTATACAATAAAAGTGAATATTCGTCACTCTGCGTCTGATCCTTTCATTTCTATTCGACTGATACAGAGTCACATGTTCTCTAACCTGCTGTTTCATCCACACGAAACTGATCAAACCGTGTGACAATATTTTCTGATTCATTATTTGAAATGAAATTTATTTTAGTCAGTAAAAAGTAAAACCAGTTTGTGTCAAGTAGACATTATGTTGATAAATCGACCACATATTCATCATCTAAAGGGTTCATTTATCATCTAATAAATTCTCAAAACAAAACTTGAGTTATTACACAACAGTATTCTGGCCTGATGACGTTTAGGAACGCAGACTGAGAAACAGTTTTCAGTACGACGTCTGACCTCTTTGTGAGATCTCAGCTGTCACTTTGGTGAGTTAACGTTAACCGAAGGAACCGACCAGAAACTAAAACCCAAAGCTGTAATAACACATTTCAAATAAAATTACAGGAGAAATGTATTTATTCTCTTTCTTTCTGAGAATCAGATGTTCAGATGGAGTTTACAGAGGTTAGCTTAGCTTAGCATAAAGACTGGAAGCAGGGGGAAACAGCTAGCCTGGCTCGGTCCCCCTAAAACCTCAAACTGTCATTTTTACCTTTTTGTTTGTGAACAGGTGAAACAAACCAGAGACAACGTGTCAATGAGCTTCAGAGGTGTCATTTTAAACTTTGCGCTAGCTGTTTCCCCCTACTTTCAGTCTTTATGCTAAGCTAGGCTAATCTTCTCCTGGCTCTAGCATCATACATATAGAAATTATTTTTCACAAAAGCAAATAAACGTATTTATATCCAAGTTGAACTTCATGTAAAGAGGCGACTGCAGTGCTGCTGAAGGTTTACTGCAGTACAGATGTGTTGTAGTACTTCTTTAGGGAGTACTGCAGTATCTGTGCTACACATTCAAACGAGAACCGAACCTGTAAATGAATACTTCATACGACTTCATCATCAACACTTTCAGGACTTTTTACAGTCATTAATGATAGAAGCTGCCACAGTTAATGCCCAGTTGCATCAAATATATTCAATTAGCTTTTATTCCATAGTTGCTATGTGCAAACATTAAAAACGCACTGTTAAAATACTGTGCACACGTGAAGAACCTGTTCCAACAGCTCTCAGACTGACTGACTGCAGCTTCAGGTAAAACTCTGCAGCAGCCGTCGAGGAAACGTAAGAGGAAGCTGAACAAGAAGGCAACACAACAGCACGACACAAACACCGTCAGGTCCGAGGGCCAAAGTGCAGAGATCCTGACCCCCCAGACCTAAACCCCCCTGACACCGTCATGCTGAGCCAGGAGGAGGCACAGACCGGACACACGGCTACAGACTACTTCATGCCAACAACATACAGCTGTGACCAAACTTCAGGTAAAATAGTACATCTTTAATCCAAGACTATAAAAATACTTCTTAAGGTTTCTAGTGGTCTGAGTTAGAGACTCCAGGAATCACATATATATAAATTTATATTTATATATATATAATCTTCTTCTTTAAACTGACCACAGGTTTATTCGACCACATCAGGACCCGATGGGAGCAGCTCAAAATAACATTGATTGAAAAACGGAATTCAATCGAAACAGGAGACACAAACTATACATTCACTTCAAGTAGAGGAGGATCCATGAACCCACGTTCTGAAAGACGGGCCGCGGGAAAAACATCTGTCCAACAACTCAATCTGAGAGAATTTAACTCAACAGGGGGGAAAGATAAGGTTTGAATCAATCAATCAAACCACCGTGTTTTTGGTCGACAGATAGTCAAAGTGTGCAAAGTTCCTGGTCGGAGAAGCAGTGCTTGGTTTGTCGTTGCATTGATTATTTTCTTTGTAACAGTCGAAGCCATGGGTGCTGAGGCTGAGGCAGAGTTGAACCAGCAACTTTAGTTTAGTTTACAATCAACGGAGAGGTCGCAGGGCTGCTCGCCATGACACGCCCGGCCAGTCACTGTGGAAGAGAGACAGACAGACAGAGGTGTGGTCAGACCCAACAGCTGATTTTAAAGCTGAGCAGTTGATCTGAATTTGGCGGCCTCCAGTGGCAGCAACAGACCATGTTTGTCCCCCGGAAACCGTTGTGTTTTCTCACTTTGCAGCATTTTATATTTTCCAAACAGATGAAGATGTTTTGTTACGCTGCAGTGCGTTGAGCTCTCAGGGCCACCGTACTTTTGTCATCTGGGCAAAAAAGGAAAAATGTTACGGGGGATTTTGTGATTCACAGCAGTAGTTAGCGTTGGAGTTTGGTAGCATTTTATAGAATCAGATTATTGATCCAGATCCAGGTTCAGGTTTAATCTTTTGGAACTAAAGTTAGAAATAACTCAAACTCAGAGATTTAGCTGAGATCTGTAACGAAGAAACACTGAAGTCTGTTTCCACCTGAACAACAGCTGGAAACAATCCCAACTCTTACTAACGTTCTCCTGAGCCTTCAACCGTATCACACGGTCTTCATCGGCGGATGCACTTAGCGCCGTTGTCATGGAAACTGAAGAAGTTTCACGCTCTAAATTCAAATTAAAAGCCAACGTGGAGGAAATAAAAATAAACAAAGTGCTGTGGATGAAATCATGACAACTGCTGAGGAAGACCGTGGGATATGGTTGAAAGTTCCTTTTCAAGGTCAAACATGGTCTTTGGCTCCAGCAGCCGTGTCACTCAGTGCTGCTTCTGTGGTGTTTTAAAATCACTGACCTGCTGCGTCCTCGCCGGCCGCTCTACAGCGTGCTGCTGAAGATCTCTGACACCTGCGCGTTTGTTTGGTCGTCTGAGTCTACTTCCTGGGTGGCGGCTCCCTCTGGCTCCTCCCCCTCCCCTTCAGACTCCACCTGTGCCACGACCACCGACACACCTGCAGCCTTCACCTCCTCTGTCATCTCCCCCCCCTGCTCCTCCTCCCAGCCCCTCCTCTCGTGGCCTGGCGACAGCTCCTTACAGGGCTCCACAAAGATCCTGCGGACGTGGGGCCGCGGCTCCCGGTGTCGGGCCTTGCGGCTCTCCAGGACGCAGGAGGCGTGCGTCACGTAGGTGGTGCCCTGCAGGGAGGGCAGGTCCCCGGGTGGGGGCAGGTCTGGATCCAGCTGCTTGGTGTAGACGCCCTCAGATAAAGACCCGGTGTGACTCTCCCCGCTGTGGCCCCTGAGCCAGCGCTGGGGCCCGCTGAAGTACTGGCCCCGGTGGCTCCTGGAGAGCAGTTTGCGTTTGGCGGGGGGGTTGGCGAGGGCCCTCAGGGGAGTGACGCCCTCCTGGTGGCTCTTGGAGAGGGAGAGGCCCTCCAGAGTCTTGGTGGTGTCGGACAGCGCCGGGGACAGGGGGAGGGACAGAGGCAGGTCTTTGGAGAATCTGGGGGACAGAGGGACGGACGGAGACGTGGGGAGGGTCCTGGAGAGGGAGGGGGAGCGAGGCAGACCGGAGGGAGAGAAAGGGAAGTCTTTGGATAGAGAGGGGGAGTGGGGGAGGAGGGGAGAGGACAGAGGAGTGTCTTTAGGATCCTTCAGCACCGGGGAGAGGGGGAGGTCTGTGGGCGGGCAGACGCTGTACCTGAGAGACCGGAAACAAAGACAGGATCTGGTTTACAGAGACACCAACAGGGACACAGTGGAGTGCAGTTTGTAGTCCAGACGACAACTCACCAGCAACTCCAGCATAAGGCTGGTTTGATCGTTGATGAGGTCATTTTATGACAGATGATCAATAAACACAGTTTACTTCATTAATGTGAATCTCAGACTGACCTGGATTCAGCTTCTGCAGGGTGCAACAGGCACAAGTTTAAGATTTTAAGCGGCTTGGAGAGGAATGTAGTTTCCAGATCACGTTACTTTGCTGAAATGTAACAACACCTGAACTCTCAAAGAGAGATTACCACTGCCACCGCTGTTAATGAATCCCTGAGAATGATCTCAGAACAGTGAAGGCTTCATCTGATCGGTGGTTTGACATGGTTTGCAGTGCCAGAGTTTATGAGTATCTGAGCAGTGCAGGTAAACAGTAAAAAATGATGCATTTGAAACAAAGTGATCACCTGAGCTCGTGGATTTGGAGCACGTCTGGGGCGCTGCCGCCCAGCGAGTGCACGGCCTGCTGGGATAGATCCTGGGGCGGAGAGTACAGCAGGTCCAGCTCGCGGGGGCTCAGGGCGTCGCTGGAGTCGTAGTCGCTGTCTGTCGGCAGGAAAACCTCCGAGGACCCGTCTTCATCTGAGCCGAGCAGAGAGTCTGAGAGCAGGCGGAGTGTGAGACGATAGTGAATAAAACATTTTCATTTAAAGTGCAGCTCCGGTGCGACCACTCACCGCTGATGGCTTTCCTCCTGCGGAGTTCAGGTGACGGGGACGGCGTGGGCAGGTAGTCCATGGTCGAGGAGGTGGAGTCGGTCTTCTGCTGGCTGGAGTCGCTATCCGGAGCGTTAGCGTCCACCAGGCAGGTGACAGGCACGCCGCCGCGAGGCTGCTTGTAGCGAGCGTACTGCAGGGCGTCGGTGATCCAGCGGAGGTCCCGACGCATCTCGTCCAGTTGCTGAAACAAAGAGAAACTCCGGGAGTTCAAAATGTTCTGGGTGAAGCATGTCTTCCAAATTCAGACAGAAGAAGAACACCACATTTAAAGCTGTTTCAGGAAGAATTATTACCCAAAACAGTATTTGGTCTAAAACATTTCAACATCAAAGAAGGCGGGAAAACCTTGAGTGTAGCTGCTGACGTATTCTGGACAATTAAACGAGTAAAATGCATCACGAGTGAAAATCTGTGTGTGTTTGAAGAAAATGAAGCGTGACAAAACGTTAAGCAGCAATTAGCCGACTGTCTGACAGAAAGCAGGAGTGCCACACACACACACACACACGCACGCACACACACGCACGCACACACACGCACGCACGCACACACACACACACACGCACGCACACACACACACACACGCACACACACACACGCACGCACACACACACGCACGCACGCACACGCACGCACACACACACACGCACGCACGCACACACACACACACACACACACACACACGCACGCACACGCACACACACGCAGTGATGACTCGGCTGGAAAGAATGCGAGGCAGCGCCGGCAGAGCGAGTCAGAGAGAAACATGATGGAGATTCCTGCTCGTCCCACAGAGAGGCTGCTCAGCTGTTTACCAACACTTTAATATCCTTCACACTTTAACGTGATCTAAATTCTGCACACACACAACATTAGATTCTAGTCTGGAGTTTGTTTGATAAAAACTACAGTGAGCAGCTTTAATGAGACCAAAGCAATAAAAGTTCTGACACATTTTTATATTTTTCTAAGTTTCTGTTTCTAAATGTTCTTTACACAGGAACACAGGAGACTCCTGGAGAACTGAACCCTATTTATTTAAACGTGTGTGACGGCCGTCAGTTTTCTGTCAGATGACTCTAAAGACTACAGTACCCATGAGCCTCAGCTGCAGGTGCTGTGGAGAAGAAGCCAGTTAAGGTTCAGACAGAAAGTGCATCATCATCAAGTGTAATTTGACCGCTGGACCGTTTGTGTTTATGTACCAACTGCAGATGTTAGCTGTAAGCTAGTTAGCATCGGACACATCGACTGTGTGTGTGTGTGTGTGTGTTTTGTCCTGTTTCTTCTCGTCTCTGTATGTTTATGAACTCACACGTTTCGGGTCGTGAGTCTAATCACATCTTTCCACTGACTTTATATGTAACTGTGGCACCTCACACTGACATCATGAACATTCATCTCATTTTTATGAAATCAGACAAACCTTTAGGAAAACAAAGCAGAAGCCACATTTAATAAGTGTGGATATTGTTTGGCCGTCAAATAGTGACAGTGACTTGATGAGGAGAAGAGGTGCGACAGGATCCGGACAGCCGTCCAAACTGTGACAGCAACTCGCAGCTACAGCAGCTAAACAAACAGTGAGTTTCCTTTCAGACTGTGACTGACTGAGTTTTCATGGTGAACAGGACGACGTGCTGCGTTCAGGGGAAAATCCCGTGCGGTGGAGAACTCTGCGCTGCAGCCTGAACGTGATGTAAGGACGTTTCCAGAGCAGAGATGCATCTGATCAGCTGACAGCACTGCTGATTCAAGACAGATACACAGACAGACTGACAGGAAGACTGAGAGGAAGGTGCGCCTGGGAGGCTCATCTCAGGGCCAAAATACCCACCAAGTAATAACTGATGGAGATGTAATATGGACCATCAAAGCTGCTCTGGTTTGTTAATAACTGCTGAAGATTCCCCTCAATGACTGAATGATGATTGGATTTAAACTGATGATGTGAGTCTGTCATCTGATTCTGCTTTAATTACAGCAGAGGAACCTCTCAGACAAAATGTTGGGATTACTGTTCACATTTTAATTATTCCTGCTGTGCATGAGCCTCCTGTCTCTGCTCCTTTATTAGACTTGACTGTTTGACTTTTACCTGCTCTTACATGAAAATAAAGTTTGACTGATTGACTGATGGATACAACACAAACATAATAATAATATAAATCAGATGAATGTGACATAAACACACAGGTATCAGCTCCAAGTCCCCTCTCTGATTGTAGATCTGATCAGCTCAGACTGCTGCTCTGACGGTCCTGATGGTCTCAGGTGATTCACAGCAGAGAAGATGAAGATGAAGATGATGAAGAAGAAGAAGATGAAGAAGAAGAAGAAGACATGTGGAGACGTTTCTGCAGCCGTCTGAGACTTTCTTCCATCAACATGTGGTGAGTCTAAACAAACTGTCCAATCAGACATCAGAGCATCACCTCATCTTCAAACACACACACACACACACCTCCATGTCCTCTGATTGGTGTTAGTTTTTCCCCTGACTCTTTGTCTCTCTTTGTGGTCGGGGGGGGCCTCTTTTTTCCAAGCTTTAAAATGGCAGAGAGCTAGACTGATGGTTACACACACACACACACACACACACACACACACACACACACACACACACACACACACACACACACACACACACACACACACACACACATCCTCCCGGCATCTTCACTTTACTGCAGCAATAAACGTCTCAGACTGGATTAACAACTCATTTGTTCTCACTCGCCTTGATGATGTTTTTATGTGATTTTCTGGATCTGAAATGAAATCTGGAAAATGAGATTTATTAAATCTCGTCTTTGATGAGCTCTGAGAGACCAGCAGGTCCAGCAGTGACCTCACAGCTTTAATCAGGTACAATAACAGTGAGTGAACAGAAGCTGAAACCACACGACAGACTGAATGAATCTGATCCCAGAGCAGCTGCATGTGTCGAGTTTAACGAACTTTTCCCTGAACTGTTAACTCATTCTCTCTTGAATGTTTCAGGTTAGTGTGACATGTTTTTATAAACTGGTTACCAAACGTTTGCAGAGACTCAGCTGATGACGAAGCTCGAACAGAAACCAGATGAAGAGTGAGACGTCCTGCGAGCCCCTCGGGGTCTCACCACTGCTACTAGGTACAAGCTTTTGCTAGACAGCGCAGAGACATCCAGCCTGACGGGTCTCCAGTGTTTTTGCTGGAACTGTTTTTGCTGAACTGTAACTGTCATTTATACATGTTTAAGAATCCACACGTCAGATTTCATGTGTACATGAACATTGACATGTCTGCTATGGCAGTAAGAGTGTGTTTTCTCTGCGCTGTGTTCTCTGATTGTGTAGTCCCAGGTGTGCTGATGTGGATTTGGCCACAGAGCTCCGTGTTTACAGCGAGGAGATCTGCACGCGGCTGAAGTAAAGCGTTAAAATGACATTCAGTTAGAAAGGTCATTGGAAAAGTTGAGAGTCTGAACAGATCAACAGATCTCACTGCTCTTCACTCAAACTGTGAATCACTCAGTAAAACGTTGATCGCTGCCAGTCTTCACCTGCGTCTCTGTTTCTTACCTGGATGTAGTCCAGGATGAGCTGGTGCGTCTGTTTAGCTGAGGCCACCTCGCTGTCAGTGATGGCTTCCCGCAGTGCCTGCTGGGTAATGAGGGCGTCCAGGTCCAGGACGGAGGACAGGCGGCAGTACAGACTGATGAACTTCTCTTTGTAGGTGCAGAAGTGCACTAAAGACAGAAAACCACAGAGATAAACACGATGAAGAGAAGATGAGGAGGAGGAGGAAGAGGAGGAGGTCTGACTGCTTGTATCTGCTGCTGGACGGAGTCGTTCTGTCCCTGAACAAAGTCTGATGTTAGAAACTTAAATTACACGGAAGATAAAAAACAAAAACTTCTCGATGACATCCTGCAGATGTAAAAACAGACAGATAATAAATCACTTGTTTATGAATTCAATTTGAATAATAAAACATGTAAAAATGTAAAAAAAACAAAACCATTTACATAATTCTGTACAGAAAGACTTGACACTAATTTAAATGGACTCTGGCACATAATCAGCTGCTTGTTTGCCCGTTTCTCCTCACTGTTGGAGGGTTTTCTCGTCACAGGAACATCTCGCTCTCTGTCAGCGGAGTGATCCGAGTTCCTGCAGCAGGAAGCAACAACTCAGGATGTGAGAGGACAGAAAATCTGGGTGTCAATCAGCGAAAATCTGGCTCTTTTTTTGGTGAAATTTTCTTTAAAAAAAATTGATGAGCTTTGGGTCACATGTTCAGATTCAGATCCAACAGTTGAGCAGAGCAGAGCGAGCAGCAGCTGGAGAGGAGGTCAGAGTGTGTACAAAGACAGAGTATTGTGCAGTGTGTATGGGTGTTGTTGACACATTCTTGTGTGTGTGTGTGTGTATGGGGGTCAGCGGAGAGGCCGTCCTGCTGGAGCCTGCAGACTGATTTAGTGCTTCTCCCTGCAGACGTAGGTGTGTGTGTGTGTGTGTGTGTGTGTGTGACTCTGCTGCAGTAACACAGCTCAGTCTGTCCCTGCTGATCCACCTCAACACTCTCAGTCAGTACAGACGGCCTGCGTGGAGCTGAGCTGCGTTCACAGACTCAGACACTCAGAGACGAAGCAGGACGGCTTTCAGGATCCTGGCTGCTAGAAATCCACACGCAGCAGTCAGTCATCAGATTTATCCTCCACCTGATTTTGGGGGCATTTCTTACTTTCATCCACCTTCTGCCTCTTCTCCGGGGCCGGGTCGCGGTGGCAGCACGATAAGCAGGGTGGTCCATGCATCCCTCTCCTCAGCAATGTCTTCCAGCTCCTCCTGGAGGATCCCGAGTCGTTCCCAAACCAGATGAGATATATAATCTCTCCAGCGTGTTCAGGGGCTCCTACCAGTTGGACGTGCCCAGAAAACCTCCAGAGGAAGGCGTCAGGAGGATCCTGATCAGACTTTCGAAGTGAACAAGCAGCGGCTCCACTGCGAGCTCCCTCCAGATGTCTGAGCTCCTCACCCTCTCTCTCTCGCGGAGGAAACTCATTTCAGCCACTTGTATCTGTGATCTCTTTCTTTCGGTCACCCCCCAAAGCTGTGAAGCTCCTCATCTCCTCGTTAACAGTTTGAACTCACGACTTCTTTCTGTTGTTCAACCAGATCGAACAGACAAAGGAACTCTTGTTCTAACACCTGCAGTAGTGACAGTGTTTGCAGCTCAATCAGCTGTTAGTTTAGAGTTTAGAGGTGGAAAACGTCACAAACAGAAACATCCGAATTCAAAGCCTGCAGGTTCCCTCAGTTTAAATTTCATTACATGAGGCAGAACCTCGAACCTCGACATTCTGGGTTCTTAAATGTTCAGGTTATTGGAAGCTCCACGTGGTATGCTTCCTGAAAGACTCAAAACTTCCTTCTTTTGGCCAAATAAATCCACACATCAGAAAACCAACATCACACGTTAACATCAGTGTGCAGGTAGATCTTGAGATACATGAGAGTGTGTGTGTGTGTGTGGTTACCGAGTTCAAACATCTGCAGGGGCAGGTGGAGGAACCCTGACAGGGGGGTGTAGGGGTTGGACTGTCCGGGGGCGGAGCAAACGTTGTCGGCCGCCGGCAGCAGCAGCAGGAAGGAGACGCCGTGACCGAGCTCCACCACCTCCTGACTGTAGAGACGGAAGTGACGGGCCTGCACACACACACACACACACACACACACACACACACACACACACACACACACACACACACACACACACAGAGTTATACATCTTCATCTCAAGATGTTGATGGAGGAACACCTGAACTGTTCTCTAAAACTGGAAAACTGAAATAAAATGTTCTACAAACTGCAAACAGCTTCTTCATCTCCAGACAATTAAATTAAAAAAATTAAATCCTTTGGATTAATAAAACAACATTCAAATGATATTTTTTTATCATCATGAAATTTTTAAAATTATAATTTACCGAGAATGACGATGATCCCAGTTAAATAAAACAAACCAGCTAAGATTTGGGCACCAAACTTCACAGGAAAAATCCCTTAAATAAGCCCTGATTTTTAACATGAACTTGCTCAGGCTTTAATCCAGACTGCCTAATATTTAAGGCAGATAAAACATATATCTGTGTGTGTGTGTGTGTGTGTGTGTACCTGGTGCAGAGGTAGGTTGATGTGTTTCAGCAGAGACTTGATCGCCGTCTGCAGCTCGTAGTACAGTAAAGGGGCGTGGCTTTCAGGCCTGGGCTCCGCCTCCTTGCCCTCCTCCCCAGTGCGGTCCTTCTCTCCTGCAGCCGCCAGCGTCTGGATCCAGTCCCACTCCTCCCTGAACACACACACACACACACACAGAGTTATCTGCTGATCTGTAATTATTGACATTGTTGAATTCAAAGTGTTTTGGAGGAAACAGGAAGGAAATACGTTTTTAAAAAAGATCAAATTCAACAAAATCTCAGCAGCTTCAGTCCAAAACACAAAGTTTCATTGTTGCTTCGTCTTCCATCGAAAACTTCTGGTTAGTACTTTTATCTTTCAAACACAGAACAGATGGTCCTGAGACCTTCATGCTGTAGATGTTGAGTGCTTAAAGAACAGGTGTGTATCTGCAGGTGAATCTTTTACCTGTGAAGAAAACGTGAAACAAAAGCAGAGGTTTGGTTCACGGCTTCACCTGCTCCTGTTTATTCTCTGTGGAACGATTCCTCTCACACTGACTTTGTGTTTTTCGGTACAAATCCCCCCCGCGAGTGTGTGTGTGTGTGTGTGTGAGGTAAATGGCACACACACATTTACAATGTGCACATACACACTGAAAACGTACACACACGCATTGAAAACTTGCATATACACAATGACAATGTGCACATGCGCATTGAAAATGTTCACACCCACCACCTTCACAGGTAGCAGGATACAGGCTACTTGTGTGTGTAGGGTATCTGAGTGTGTGCGTGTAAAATAATATCAGTGAGAACACACTGAAAACAGTCTGGCACAGAGCCCCCTTGTGTCTGAGTGTCTGTGTGTGTGTGTGTGTGTGCGCCTCAAACATTTTTCAGTGCGTCCGGAAGTTGTTCCAGTGTAACCTGAAGACACACTGCCCGACCTGAATCAACAAAACATGAGCTGCTTCCGGTTTCGCCACAATTAAATTTGAAATTTGCAATAAATATTTATCCCCATTAACTGTCTTGTGAACCAAGAAGCCTCTGGAAATATGAGAAACAATGACAATAATGAGATAAGCATGTTGTTTAAACCAAACCAATGCATAAATGTTAATATGAGGAGCGACACCCCCCCGCCCTCTGTGGCTCAACAAGTGCAGACCCCCCCGCTTCCACGCCAGGCGATTCAGCAACTAGGGTGGGTCGAAAGCAAAGAGAAAGTGGGTAACATGGCTGAATTTCTTCATTATTTCCTGGGCTTTAAATTTAACATAAATGACGCCTGTTCATTT
This sequence comes from Macquaria australasica, assembly GCA_005408345.1. Lineage (NCBI taxonomy): Eukaryota > Metazoa > Chordata > Actinopteri > Centrarchiformes > Percichthyidae > Macquaria > Macquaria australasica. Next base: position 33,174 of record SEMN01001309.1, read on the forward strand.
TGTCCAGACCAAAACCATTGTACCACCGTGAAATTACGTTTTTTAAGGCCGTAATGCTGGGACAAAGTCCAGCTCACCACAAGAGGCCCGAGGAGGAAACTCTGTCTTATAATGACGACAATGAAGTCAAAGCTACATGTCGGTCAACAAGTTGACGTTGACGGGGTTTCTCATAGTTCCAAAGGCTTCTTGGTTCAGCAGACAGGTAATGAGGTCTGAACCAGGTAATGAGGTCTGAACCAGGTAATGAGGTCTGAACCAGGTAATGAGGTCTGAACCAGGTAATGAGGTCTGAACCAGGAGGCTCCTCCGACCGGCTGCCCGTCACTGCTGCTGTCCATCAACTCTCTCTTGTTTCTCCGGTGAACTCGGTGGTCCACCGTGTCGCTGCCGGTCGCCCCCCGATCTGAATCAACCGGAGACGAGACGCGCAATTTTACCAACGTCCTAAAGACCGCAACCACCACTTCCTGTCCCACCTTTCAAAATAAAATCAGGGCGAACGCGATCAAACATGGATTTGTGAGCGAGTGATGAGCCTTGTACTGACAGACTGTGTATAGACAACAACCATATGCACAATTTATTATGTGCTCAGAGATTTAGGAATATTATTTAGTTCAACATCGCTAAACCAATGGGGATAAATATTTATTGCAAATTTCAAATTTAATTGTGGCGAAACCGGAAGCAGCTCATGTTTTGTTGGTTCAGGTCGGGCAGTGTGTCTTCAGGTTACACTGGAACTACTTCCGGACGCACTGAAAAATGTTTGAGGCGCACACACACACACACACACACACACACACACACAGACCCCCCCCCCCACCCACACACACACCCACACGCACTCTCTCTCTCTCACACACACACACACACCTTTTGTTTCTCACTTCACACTCTTCAATCTCTGCGAGTTGTTCAGCATCCAGAAATTCCTGCGACGGAGGCCAAAGAGCCTGTCCAGAGCCCACAGCCAATCAGATCGGATCGAACACAAAGACACACACGCACACACACAGTGCAGTGATTGTGTAATGTGATACTGGCAGATTAGCGTCCTTGCTGGGCGACTGAGTGACAACATGTGAGAGGTGCAAACAGCTCTCATTCCACACATTTCAGGTCACAGCTGAACCTTTTTTGGAAGTTATTTTTTTACAGTTTAACTGAGGAACATAGAGGATTTTGTGATGGAGCAGCTGAGCCTTTGCTTTAGATTCAGAGGTGAACAACACCAGATCAATCTCTGTGTACGTCAGAGTAAAGACAGAAGGTTTTATATATCGGTGTGCACACGCGGTTGTTTTATAATTAATTATCTTAATTATCTGCATCATCACTCTGCCTGCATATCAATACTTCTGTCTGCTCCTCCAGTCTACACCTGTTCATGACAAAAAGCACAATTTTACTGCAGATGTGTTGCGTCACTCGTTTATCCACGAAGGAATCTTACAAATATACAAATCATGACTGTAAATGAAGCAGCGCGGACACGAGAAGCTGCTCACACATCCACCTCCCTCTGAACCAGGTCCACTCTAAACCTGACTGAACCTCCACCAACAGAAACTGTCAAATTAATCGGTTATTTATGTTTTTTTTTGTCATTTAGTTTGGTGGACTTGCTGGATCTGACACCTCAAACGGAAAAAAAGAAGAGCAGTTGGTGAAGTTCTCCACTACTGCCAACAAACATCACGCATGGCTGCAGCTATTTACAGCCCTGTGTTATTATTACATTTCACTTAACTGATGTGCACTAGTTTACATTTAAAATCAAATACCTGACCACCACGACCAAACAACTGAAACGCAACCGATAAGTGGCCCAGTCACGCTCATTGTTTGGTCTCATCACAGATACAATAACAATCAGTGTCAGCAGAGAAATGTCAAAGACTTCTTAGAGGTCAATTAGAAACAGAGTTTGTCCACCAGAGGGCGCTCATTAAAGAGCAACCTACCGGCACTGATGTACAGGCGTACTCCAGGGTGTCAGTACACCGTGACATCACAGTTGGGTGTGGTTACAGATGCAACACTGAAACTTAACAGACTTAAAGCTGCACTAACTGACGTTTCTGTCCCCTGGTTTTCAGCAGAAACAGCCAGTGAACTCAACGTTAACACATCATCACCTGTTCAGCTGCTGATTTATACGTGTTCATCCTGACAAACCTGCACAGAGAGATCAATAACCAGCTTTGATCCGTGGAAACATTACATCCTGAATAAGATCAAAACCTGGACTAGACTCAGCGATGCCGTGTGGACGTAATAAGTCCAGAGTTTGACTGTTCCTCCTCCTCGGAGGTGCTCGGGTGGAGAACATTGATTTCATCTCTCCGTCACGACTCTCTTTCTGCTCATTCAGCCGGCCTTGAGCTGCTTTATTTATCTTATTGAATATTATTTTAATTCAGTGACAATAAACTGAAACCTTCAGGGTTCAATCGGGTTCTGTGTTTTTATACTGAAGAACTCAGCAGTACACACTCTGTGTGTGTGTGTGTGTGTGTGTGAGGTACCTGGAGACGTTGGCGTTGTCTCGTATGCGGGTGTGGCAGAGCATGTTGGGGGTCCGCTGGGACACCAGGACTCTGATCTGGTCTACGGAGCTGCTGAGCTTCAGGAAGCCCAGGTAGAGGCCCGGGGCCAGCCGGTGAGTGCTGCGCCGCTGGTACGCCAAAATGTCCTGGAGGTCAGAGACACAGAGAGAGTTCACAGAGGGTAAAAACAAACTGTGTCTTCACTGTCTTCTATAAGAAAGAGGTTCCAGATCTCGGATATCGTCTCCTGGGTTCTGAAGAAACAAGCTGGATAATAATTAAATAACTTTATAGGCGTGTTTGTATGTCAGCAGGATGAACAGACAGGTCACACCTCTGCCAACATACATGGGTTTTGAGCATGCATGTGGAAACAGACTAATAGGAGACTATCACCCCCGACTAGCAACCCTAATCTAAGTACTCACTTTGGGTTTCTTTTCCTGATGAATGGTTAAGATTCCCAAAACGGGGGTCGGGATGCTCCAAGATCAATCACAGAGGTCAAGGTTTCTCTAATCTTTTCCTTTTTCTACTGGAAGTTTTGCCTCTTCAGGCCTCTAAAGATTTCAAATAAAACAACCTGAGTGGTGAAAATAACTCAACGAGACGTCCTCAGAGGACGTTTTGTTTTAAGGGGTCGTGAGTCTGAAATCAGCTGGTTTAGAGCGGTATGTAGACTACTGAACATCCCCTCTACATGTGACACCTGCTGCTCTATCAGCCTCTACTCTGGTTTCTCTACTGGTTTCAGGCTTTGCTCCAGATGTTGGACCAGCTGCAGGGATCTGCTCCCATTCAGACTCCAGAGCCTCAGTGAGGAAGAACAGACTCAAACCAAAACTACACAACACAAGGATGTCCACAGTATATAGTGTAATATGGTTATTCTAGCGCTTGTTTTGCTGCTCTGGTGGACTCAAGAGTGTATCACAATCAGGGCTGGCCCTAGACTTTTTGGGGGCCATAAGCAGGATTTGGTTTAGGGCCCCTCTCATTGTAACGTGGCACAAAATCAAAAAATGTCCGGCTAAAATGTGTCTAAATGTTAAATAAAAAATGTTTTCTAGAACCTAACTGTCTTTAGAGACTCTGACGATAATGAACCGACTGGTTAGAGTAAAAGTGAACTCAGGTGTGCTTCCTCACCTGTATGGTGATGATAAGGATGTCCAGAGCGTACGGCTCCTCGGGTGTGGACAGAGACTTCCTCTGGCTCTGCAGTTTGGTCACCTGCATCCACTTCCCGCTGAACAGCGAGTGCTGGCTCTCCATGTCACGGATGGTCACCAGCAGCACGTTGCCATGGCGATCCTTGATGGGCTCGTAGTGGACCCGGCCCAGGTTGTGGGTTCCCAGGAGGCTCTGCAGGACCAGCAGGTACATGAACCCTTTAACATGTTACGTCTAATAAAACATTCACAGTGTGAGAGAGAGTATCTGATCTGCTGCCGCCAAGATGAACTGAATCTGTAATTATATATTTTATATATAATACAGTTTCCACAGAGTAAGTACACAAGTCAAAATATTCTATTAGTAATTAGTACGTTTCAGGTTTAACAGACTGTATTTTTGGTCTCTGCAGCAACAATGTAAATGAAAGGTTTGGTATTGAGTTTGTTGACAGGAAGTAAATACTAAAAGTTAAATAAAAGTTGTAAAATACAAATTAGATTGTGATGAAACATTTAGGAAGAAATGTTCTCTGATTCAGTTTCTTGGCTCGGCCGTGTGAGTGTGAACGCTGCACAGCTCGTTACAGCTGACTGATGGAGTCAGTCTCAGGCCACGTGATCAGTTCTTTTGTTCTTGACCTGGAGCTGTCCGGCGGCGGTGAGCATCTTGTGCCGGGCCTGCAGGGTGGAGGATGACGACATAGACACTGACATACTCTGTCTCAGCCACCGGACGTCCTCCCACATACAGGACAGCTGCAGACAGACAGACAGACAGACAGAAGGTTATTAAACTACAGCGCCTCGTAAAACAAAGGGCTCTTATTTGAGCGTCGTTCAGGGGCGGCAGCAGCCTGATGATCAGAGTCACTTGTCTAAAACACATCTGAGCAGATCCAACAAGCTCTACAGTGCCTTCGAGCAAAGCACTTCACTCCTGATTACTGCAGCTACCAACAGAAGAACAGAGAGGAAGTGAATGACACTTTCACAGCTCCATCAGGAGGGAAAACCAGCAGAGACCGTCCTCAGCATCTCTAAAGGCCTGGACTCACAGTGGAGTTTCCAGGCTCCAGCTTCCAGGTTTGACTTCTGTCCCAAATGGACATTTATTTCATCAGGTTTGTGGACATTTGTATCTGAACTGCACACACTGCCGCCACAAACCTGAGCAGCTTCCTTGTTTTTTCTTTGATTTATTAGAGTCAGAATAACAAATTACACAGCTCAAGTCCAGTCACTTAGACGATCAACTGATTTTGGTTTTTAGTCTTTTTTTCCAGAGAAAATCCACAAACTCTGTCCTTAGTTTAGTTCAGATCTTTATTGTCCCCAGAGAGGACAGAATCAAATGTAACAAGACAAGTGAAGACATTAAAAGGTGCTGCTGCTGTACATCATCAAGACCAGACAAAGTGCTGAGCTGTGTGGGGAACCATGAGGCAGTAAAAAGTTGAATCTGTTGCACCGAATACTTTGAAACCTGTATCTCTGACCAGACGTCTGTGTGATTTGCTGACTAACGAACAACAGACCCAAGAGCTGATCACAGATGTGTAAAATAACACTTTCAACTTCCTGTCGACATTAGAAACATTTTGCTGCTGTGCTCGGTACCTTAGTGAACCAGAGGAAGTCCTGCATGAGGGAGCTGCTATAGGAGTCGTCCACCTCCACGATGGGGATCTGGTCCTCCGCCGTCACCAGTAAACTGTCCTTATGGTAGAACACAGCCGCCAGGTAGATCCCCCTGCAGACCCACAGAGGTGCATCATGGGAAAGTGAAGGTGACACAAAGATTTGCTCGTCATACTGATGTCTGTCCAGTTACATTCAAACCTCCCTGCTGACAGTCTTTAAGACATGAAATAAGAGATCAAACTACAACAGGCATTTCTGATTTTATAGAATTAAGCACGTCAACACAAACACAACTCATTTTCTGACTGTAGCTGCTTCTATGTCTGATTGTGTCTGTGCAGATTCATGTCATGTAGATTCACAGAACTAAATGGAGTTTCCAAAGACGCTGAATCTGTCAGGCTGAATATTGTGTTAATGATGATGTGACAAACCTTTTCAGTGTTTTCACAAACTTGTTGGAGGAGTTGAAGAGGTGTTTCAGGCTTCTGGAGACAGACTGCTTCCTGCTCGGGTTCTGGAGCTTTGAGGCGTCTGAAGAAGAATCAGAGAAATTCTACTTTTATACATTTTATTTTGCAACAGGGTCCCTGCACATTTCTGTTTTTAAAATCCAGATCCTGCTTCCCTGACTGGAGCTGAAAATTATGTTTTATTAACATGTTGACAGTAACTGATTATTCAGCTTTCTATCAATCTGAACTGAGCTCCTCTCATCAATGAAACTGTGGACTCGGGTGGTTTTACAGCAACAGACATTTATTTCTGTTCCTAAATGATTAAAGTTTTCAGACTTTGTGGACAAACAGAGACTGAAGCAGTGATGAAGAGCAGTGTGTGTGTGTTTGTATTAGTTTAGAGGTCAGCCGGGTCGAGTCACTCTCCCATGCTGCCCGTCTGACTGAACCATATCTTATCTGGTTCATTCGTTCGGCTGTCTATCTCTCTTCCCTCCCGTCCTCCGTCTGTCCCTGCGGCCCTGCGAGGACGGCGGCCGGTGATGCCAATCTCCAGACCGCAGCGCCCCTTTTTACTGCAGCTAATTAAGCGTCACGTAATTACCGGCCTGTAAACAGACGGCAGACGTGGAGCCGTCTGACGCTCACAAACATGTTGGTTAGCTACTGTTCTGCCCGGCGGCTCGGCTACAGACCACCAGAGGAAACACGTCCACCGCACGCCGCCACAAACAAGCTGCCGTACAGACAGACCACATGATGGAGGAGGAGGAGAAGAGTTTCCATTTTCTGCCCCCTGAGGACTGAATCATACCAGAAAACCAGACCTGAGCTGTGTCTCGGTTCACGTTCTTCAGCACTTCCACTTGCTATTTTGAGATGCATAAGTGCGTTCACACTGACATTATGGCAAATGCAGCACTGTGAGGACCCGGATGATGTACTCATAACGGTCAGAATGTTGACCCTTCTCACCCTCAACGGTCGCCATCTTGGCTACGTAGCAGAAGAGGAGGGACCACCAACCTGTGAAAGTGGCGGCCGCGGTTGTGATTGCCACGGTGACCACTGCATTAAAAGTTAAAGCACGTTCAGTTTTATTCATTTTGAATAAAACTGAATTGAAGTCAAGTGGTCAGATGTTGGCGACAATGCTCTGCCCAACTACAACTCACCATTAAGAAGAAGCGGTGAAATGTTGCGATCGATCATTTCCGGTTCAACGGCCGTGTTGGATTTGAGACACCACCCTGTCAAAGTTCACACACTACACCAGTAAGTACATGGAAGTGTACTAACGGAAGTATCCTGACTGACACAGTCTGCTAACATGCTCACAGTGACAATGTGTGCACCTTGTATGAAACAGAAGGATGTCACACAGCACCGGCTGAGATTAAATGGTGCTGTTGATGTCTGGTGGCTCCTGCAGTGTTGACAGGAAACACCGAAACACTTCCTCACATCTCAGATCAATTAATCAACGACATATAAAACACATCAGAAACAGACTGCTGCTGTAAATCAGTGATTATGTGTCGCAGGTCTTGTACCAACATGTCCGCCTCAGAGCTGAGAGTGGACTGCAGCTTTTGCTTTGTAACTCATGAACATGAATTGGGTGCTAGCTTGTGGAAAGTGGTGGTCACAGTTTCAGTCTGAGATCTTTTGTCGGGGCTCTGCTGCTGCAGCACTCACACACTTTGATCTCTTAAACTGCCCTTTCAGAGTCTGAACCCTCCTGCATCCACACAAGCTCCTGCAACACTAATGACCATCTCCTCTACGGCTGACCTGCGTGTCCCCAGACAGGCAGAGGACGACCTTTAGCTTTCCATCGCCTCCACGCCGTTACACAACCCACCGTGCCTGCAGCCCAGAGCCTGCAGAGCGTCTCACACACACACAGGGTTGTTATTTCAGTAACAGGTTGAGGCTGCCACAGCGCTCTCCGGCTCTAAACAGTCTCTGTGTGTTGGGAGCGCTGGAGGCTAACTGGGTTTGACAAGTGGATAATATGACAAGAGCGGAGCGCCTACTGTGCAGCGCCGCACACCACCCTGAATAAATACTGAAATGACTTTTGGCTGGAGTCGATTGGAGTTGATTAATGAGGCGACCTCCTCTCCACGTGACGGAGATTTGACTTCATGTTTGTTCTAATCTTTCATTAATGAAGTTATTGTTACCTCACTGCTTCTGTGACGACAGCTGTCACATGTTCGTGCAAATCAAACAGATTTAAAAAGACAAATGAACCTGAGGGGGACAGGTAGCATTATACTGCGTGTGGTGTCTGCAGCAGGTGGAGAAGAGCGGGGGCTCAGCTTAAGAAAAGATGGAGGAGTGTTTCTAACAAGTCCTCCAAATCAAAACATGAATCACGTCATTGGTCGATGTCCACCAGAACAACACGTAAAGTGTTTCCTGATCTGACACAACCATGGCTGAGGTTCGGTTCAGTCGGTTGAGGAAACATCATGGTTTGGGTGAAAAAGACTACTTTGTTAAGGTTAGGTGACCTTTGTCATCATGGTTACACTGACAACCACGTGTTTACGGTTAGTGAACGGAGGTCATGGTTGGTAGGAAACAGGAAGTGAACAGCGGATGACAGCCGTAACTACTCTGACCACCAGAGGGCGTAAACACAAGTTGTTTTGGTGCATTTGGTTTCTAAATGTAACTTCGAACCAACAAATCATCAATCTGTCGACACCAAACTGAAAACGTTTGCTGGTCGAACTATCGGCCTTCAGGTTCTGATAGAAGGTTTGTTAAAAAACACAGTTTGAGTCTCTGTGGTGTAATAAAACGTTAAGTTCTTGCAAACTGCTTTTTACAGGACGTTAGCTCCCAGACTGCAGAGGGGACGACCACTGAAAGTTGTGTTTTTCCACTTTAATGTGAATAAAGTTAAAGAGTCACAAACTGCACGTGAAGATTCAGCAGCTAAAGAGCCGCGATCACCTGCTGCTCCTTTAAACCTCGAGCCTCAGAATGATGATGAATCTCATCAATAATATTAATTAATTAATTATTTAGGAGAGAAAACAAGCTCCACCACATTATTTTGTTTATCTGAGTGCTTTTCCATCTATAGGGGAACACACAGCTCTGTGTGTGTGTGTCCAGGACAAACACACACACAAACACACACACACACACACACACACACACACACACACAAACACACACACACACACACACACATCATAAATTAAGATATCAGGCTCTAAATGAGCTCTCTCTGCTCTATAGTGGTGGCTTTGTACGCACACTGATTAATTTCACACATTTATTTTTGGCTCTCTGAGAATAAATTGTATAAATACCCCCCCCCCACACACACACACACACAGGGTATATATTACATGTGCACACACAGCTGGGATGATGACTAATTGACTGTACGCTACGAACATAAATTCAAACACACACAAATTACTTTTGTAGTTATTTCGCACAGTGTGTGTGTGTGCTGGCAGTGACCCTAGTGACATCATAGCTGTTGACTCAGAGTTGGTTGAGTGACGGCAGGTTTTTTCTCTCACCACACACACACACACACACACACACACACACACACACACACACACACACACACACACACACACACACACACACACACACTCTCACACACACTCAGGACGTCCTCATGAAGCTGCTGTTTGTGCTCGGAGCTCCTGATTCACTGTGACTCCCTGACAACATGTACTCATTCAAACAGAGCAGAGAAGGAGGAGCAGGAGCAGGAGGAGCAGGAGGAGGAGGAGGAGAAGGAGGAGCAGGAGGAGGAGGAGGAGAAGGAGGAGCAGGAGCAGGAGGAGGAGAAGGAGGAGCAGGAGGAGGAGGAGGAGAAGGAGGAGCAGGAGCAGGAGGAGGAGGAGCAGGAAGAGGAGGAGGAGCAGGAGGAGGAGGAGGAGGAGAAGGAGGAGCACGAGGAGGAGGAGGAGCAGGAGCAGGAGGAGGAGGAGCTGTGAGTAAAAATCACTTTACAGGTGACACAGTCAGGTCTGTGTTCATGGGGCAGGACAGGTCATTAGTATTGTGATTTGGGCCGCTCTCACATGTGGTCCTAAATCAGATCCAGGTCTGAGTTTTTGCAGTCTGAACAGTCAGACCTGAATTCAGACTTTAGGTCCCTCACAGTTGTCACAGTTCTGTGCTGGCGGGAGTCACTCTATGAACTCAAACATTAATTAAATTAAAAAATCTTTCTCATCTCATCATGTTCTCAGGATTCTCCAGCTTCCGCTGCACATCAACGAATAAATGAAACATTAAACGCTGACTTCAGAGACCTCCATGCTTCCTTCAGTCTGACAGCGTGCTGCTGTGACGTCTCTGTTATTGATCTGTTGATCAGGCGGGTCAGTTCAGGACCAGTTCACACTGGAATCTGATGTTGACCACATTTAAAAACTAATGTGAACAAAAAACAAAAAAATCTGATCTGAGCCACAGTTTGTTGTTTGTTGTCAGTCAGTTTGGGTCAAAATCAAAAATGTCTGACTAATTTCTTCAGCTCGGCATACAAGTGTGAGTGTGTGTGTGTGTGTGTGTGTGTGAGTGTGTGTGTGAGTGTGTGTGTGTGTGAGTGAGAGTGTGTGTGAGAGTGTGTGTGTGAGTGTGTGTGTGAGTGTGTGTGTGTTTGGACCCTGGCAGAAAGCTGGGTTAAAATCATTTTCAGTCTGCTTCATTAATCATGAATCAGCTGGTGGAGGTGGAGGTGGAGGTGTAGAGGTGTAGAGGTGTAGAGGTGTAGGTGTAGGTGGAGATGTAGAGGTAGAGCTGGAGGTAGAGGTGGAGGCTGATCTACTTGTTGAGATAATTCTGTTGTTGTTTTCTATTTCCTGCTGTAATAACGGATGTTGTGTTTTAACGTCATTACACACCTGAATCACTTCAGCTCACCTGTGCCGACATTGTTTGCATCATCCTGTTTAAATCGATCTGAAATAAAAAGCGTAGAAGCTCGAGTGTCGTTCATTCTGCAGCTGAAAGCTCAGGCTGACGTCCGTCACGTCATCACGTTGTACGCTCGTGTTGCAGGTTAATGATGTCATTACGTGACGTGCGGTGTAAAACGTGGTGACAACATGCGGTGGCGCTGTTTTAATTTAAGACAGTTTGAAATATTTTATGAGCCATTCTGATTTATTGACTTTCAGCCTTTTAGCTCAGGCTGTGCAGATTTTAGGGAGATGAAGCATTTGAAGATACTCCAAGAAATATTAAAATAAATCTAACATATTCTACAGAGCCAACAGTGGTATCGCACTGACACCTGTACTAAAACATTTCAAACTAAAAGCAGCCGTGTCGTTAAAAAATGTGAGGTTAAAGGTCAGCAGCAGTAGAGATCCACACAGAGACGAAGAACAATGTCAGTGAGCGCTCGGCTGTGTGTTTACGCTCTCAGCAGCTTGTTCCTCCCACGCTGCTGATATTCGGCTGAATCACAGCTTTCTGTTCGGCTCTGCCAATCAAAGGAGAGTTCACGTGGTGTCGTGTTAAAATCACAGTTGGTGCAGGAGGCCGACGTTCGCAGCGTTTCTGAACATTTATCTCTCAAGTTCACCTGAACAGCCACGGGTCGAGATCTTCACACTGTGAGACGCGTTCAGGAGCCATCAGACAGATCTGAAGAAGCTTTTTCATATTCTTTTTATCCTTTTTACATCATCCATGTGTGTTTTTTGGTGTGTGACTGCCAGGTCTCCCTCTACACTGACAGGATGCACTCAGGAGCCAAACGCAGAGAAATCATTTCTGTATTCAAATAAAAAATAGAAATATACCTGAATGAATAAACAGCAGTATTCTGCTTTTAAATGACCTCTGAGAACGGAGAGAAGACGTGAAACGACTTGGCTGTGCTGCACTTTCAAAGGGAGAAATAATAAAAACTAAGAAATCTATTTGGTTTGATGAAACTTCTCACCTGGCTGCAGTGATGTAAAAGTGTACTCAGATTTGGTCAGTACACTGTGACATCACTTTTAGGTGTGGTTAAAGGTGCAACAGAGCGACAGGTTCACAGCTGGGCTCTTAAACAAGTGCGTTCATTGATATTTTTGGCCACTTGGGACAGGCTTCGTACAGTTTTTTAAGAGTAAAATTCAAGCACTTACAGACTCTTGAAGCCTTTATCATCACATCTAAATTGTTACTATAAATTCCAGGAGACGACAAACAAATATGACGACAGGATCGTTTCATTTCAAATATTAAAAGATTTTTGGTTTCCATGAGTGATTGTGTCAATGATAAACACCAGATTATGTTGAAAATCCAGCATTTTTCAAGGAGTATATTCCAATTCAAGCATTTTCCCAACCTTGAAAACATAACAGTTAAAATTAAGCATTTTCCAAACTTTCAAGACTTTGTAGGAACCGTGTAGCTCCAAAACAAGCTGACAAACAAAAACCTCTGATATTATCATCATCTGATAAAGTAGCTTCCTGAGGAGCTTCCTTACTGAGCTCCTGAGGGCCTCTGGCTGGATCTGTCTGCCGCTAACATTTCAGTCAACGCTAATGTTAAAAATATTGATTAGTGGAGCTTTAACCTACATCCAGATGAGGAAAAGACATCACAGCTCACAGAGAGGCGTGTCAGCTCCAACGACTTTATTAAATGAGGGTTTTCTGTCTCCTCTGACAGGTGTGTGTGTGAGACACTCACCTCCGCAGCAGTAGTGTGTGTGAGTAGCTCGGACCTGCTGCAGCAGACGCTCCATGGCCTCGATGTGGCCTCGTCTCCTGGGCTCCCGGCCGTCGCTCTCCCTCCAATCTGCACAGACAACCAGAGGACAAACGCTGAGAGGACGTCCTGACCCGCAGGTTAAAGTTTCTCCTCTCCATCTTCATCTCCATCTCCTCGCTGAACGGCCTCCAGAGTGGAGAAATGTTTCAATTAAATCACAGAGCAGGCAGAAACACAGTCACATGGAGCTTTACATATGACATGAACATTAAATCAGACACTCATGGTTCCCAGACGATGCATCCTGATAACTTTTCCTCTAGCGCCACCATGAGGTGCACACTGGTGTTTGATTCTGTGTGAAATATCTTAACAACTGCTGGATGGATTTCAGGCATCGCAGAGGAGCAGCTGTACTTTCACTCTCTGTTCTCTTTTTCTGCCTCTTTCAAACACACACCCACACAGTCCTCTGACACACACACACACACACCCACACAGTCCTCTGACACACACCCACACAGTCCTCTGACACACACACACACACACACCCACACAGTCCTCTGACACACACCCACACAGTCCTCTGACACACACACACACACACACACACACACACACACACACACACAGCTCAAGGCTTCAGTACTTGAATGAGCAGAAAGAAAGGGAGTCGTGATGCAGAGATGGAACCACTGTTCCGCTCCGAGGACCTCAGAGGAGAACAGATCATCCAGATGATTCACAGCTGACCACAACACACACATCTGTTCACCTCATTACACTCATTACCACCAGTAGTCACATTCATTATTAGCAATGAAGCAGTTCCAGTCCATGCAGATCATTTGGGCTGATGTTTGTCTCTCTGATAAATTTGTGCAGCTGAAAACATTCAAAACATCAGCAGCAGTTTCTCTTTATAGAAACAGAGTCACTCAGAGGGTGGATACCCGACCCGAGCCCAACGGGAACATTTAGAAATGATGTTCGGGTTCGTCGGCTGGACTAGCCTACTTGGCATGGTGCTTCCTGTTCAGTGCTGGGGTTTCTTATTTACGTGACAATGCATGAATGCAACACACAGGTGGTAAATATTCATGGAGGACGTTTAAAACTACCGAAAACCATGAAGGTGGCATTTTGATTCGCTTCAGATTACATTGACAGAAATATGCAGCCCGAGCAGCACTCTGGTGTCACTAAGTTTGTTTCCCTCCACAGGTTTTTATGCACATGTTCAATTTGCGCATAAAAAACTTGAGCGGAAACACCTGAAATCTGAACAGAAAGTCCAAATATCTGTAAAAAGAGGTGAAACAGCTGTTTGTGGATAAAAACAGACTTGATGAATAAAAGCTGGCGTCCATGAAGCCTGTGAGTCAAAGTGAAGGGCTGAAAACATCAGGTGTGTGTGTAGCGATGGCTGTAACCTTCCTCACATGAACACATGAAACTAACAGAAAGCTCGAATCTCCATCATGTTCTCCACATGGTTTTCCATTGTTTGACTGGAGCTCTTTGAATGACGTCTCGTTGTGTCCTCTTCTTCTTCTGTGGTGGTTTAATGGCAGCGGCTGGAAGATTAGCTCCACCTGCTGGTTATCTCCAGTTATTGTGGATAATCAGCAGAAACGTCTGGAACTACTGGTAACGTTTTATTTTACAGGTCCAGCTCTGTAGCTGTAATCGGCTGAATGAGTGAGGTTATCAGGATTATAAGAGAGTGTGAGACTGAACTTACTGGAAGGAGCTGCAGATGGAGGGAGGGAGGAGGCAGGAGGACCCCAGCCCTTCATATTATAAGCCGACACTCGAACGTAGTAGAGCCGACCCTGAAAAGAAGACACAGTGCAGTTCAGCATCTGGAGGAAAGACCGAAACCAGCGGAGTGGAGGCTGTTAGAGCAGCAGGTTAATGAACATGGTTTTGGTTTTGTGTGTCCACATACTTTTGGCCACATAGTGTACACTGTATTTCTTGCTCTGTGTCCTGTTGTCATTGTGTTAAAACTGTTTTAACCCTTTTCAGACACGGAAAACATTACTGGCTTCATCCAGCTGTTAAAGTGACGGCTTTCCGTTCAGACTGGAGTCGTGTTTGTGTAGCTCTGGTGGTTTTGAGTCTCTTTGTGTCTCTTTTTGGTGTTTTTTATGCCTCTTTGTGGTCATTTTGTGTCTTTTTGTCATTGTTTTGAGTCTTTTAGTGACTGTTTTGTGTCTCTCTATAGTCATTTCATGTGTCTTTGCTGTCGTTTTGTAAATCAGTTCTGTTCACTCCAGCACTTGAGATGTGGATTCTGAGTCGGACTGAGGTCTATTTCTTGGCTCGGCTCTGTATCCGCCCACAGTGTGTCTGGTCCTTTGCGTTCAGGCAGCAGCTTCTCTTGTGGACGTTTCAGGGCTGCTGTGGAGCATCTGAACGCCGGCTGCTGCTCTAAATGGCAAACAGCAGATGCAGCACAGGCTTTGTATTTATGTGGCAGACAGACGGCATAATGAACCACAGCTTCCACTTCACACTAAATGCCACTGATGCCACTCAACAAACATGACAGCAAAGACAAGATGATGCCAACATCATACCAAAACATGGCTGAATCCAACGTGTCAGTGAAAGCAGCATCTGCCTCACAGGGTTTCATCCTGTAAATCCTTAAAGCTCACTAATGACCACGCTGTTTGTTTGATTTAAACAGAAACTGGAACAATCTCTCTGCTTTCGAGGGAAACGTACAGTAAACAGCTTCCTGCTCCTCTAAACGCTGCTGCAGAGAGCACACAGAGATTATCTGTTAGAGAGGAGGAGGAGGAGGAGAGATGTAGCTGTTACCGTGGTGAGGCCGCTGATGATGCACTTGAGGGTCTGCAGATTATCCAACACCATCTCTCCAGCAAGTAGCGAGAAATCCTTCAGGCAGCTCCACTCCACTGCACACACACACACACACACACACACACAGGTTAAGTACCCACAAGGTGTCAACAGTAAAAGGTCGGGTTCTCTTTTCATTACAAATCAATAGTTCCTCCTGAAATGAGGAAATCGCCATTAACCTTCTCCCTCCTCGACTCATGGCCTCCAGCTGCCTCTAATTGTTTCTTCCTGTCTCTCTCTTTCTCTGTGTTAATGTGTGAAAACCAAACCTGTGGACAAAGCAATGCCTCTGATGCATTCTTTAAAAGGTTTATTGGGCATTTTGCTTTTATTTGACAGGACAGCGGACAGGAGAGGCAGGAGAGAGAGAGAGAGGGGTGACTAACCACCCTGTGAAGAGCCATGAAAAGATTTTACATCATAAATCATATAAATGCTGACTATAATAATACATTTTAAAGCTCCACTGGGTGACGTGTTCATGAAAAGAGGTTTTACTGGTCTACATCATAAACTTTGGCTGGATTTGTCTCTGAAGAATCATCCAGGTGAAGGTGATGTTTGGGACAGACGGCGGTGAAATATTTCATGGTGTGTTAACAGCATCAGCTAGAATCCTTTTGGTATTAGTGTCAAAACCAGACCTCAAGTTTTGGTACAGACCCCAAAACAATACAAAATAAATGGTGAATGTCCTCAAGCCTTTTTACAAAAAGCAACAGATGTTTATCTGCGATAATATTTCAGATTTCAATGTTATAGTATTATACAGATGAGATGAACTAGTTTAGGCCAAATCTCAGTCACTCAGACTAAAAGAGTGAGCTGCAGCTGGAAAACTCACCAGCAGAAAGCATTTTGTGTTACTATGACAACTGGCAAAACTTCATATTTATCAGGGGTTTTAATACGATGGTTTGGATGTGTATTGCTTCTGTTTTGATATGTTGAAAACGTCATGAAATGAACAAATCTTCACCTGATCTTCATCACCGGTCCAAACACAAGCTGCTCTACAAAACGTTTTCTAAAAACTGTAGAAATTATGATTTAGATCAGGAACTAACCCGATCGAAGAAAACTAAATTATGAATCTGACCAGACCCAGTGTGTGTGTGTGTGTGTGTGTACCTCTGTATTTGGTCACCACGGTGGAGTTGAGACACTGCGGCTCCTGGAAGGTGACCGTCAGTGTGGTGCTACTGCTCACGCTCAGACGAACCACAGACGGGGCCTCCGGGGCACCTGAGCAGGGGCACGGAGGAAATACAAAACCTCAAGTTCAAGCTAAAGATGATTAGTCATAACTACTGAAGAAACACAGCTGTAATGAATGTCATTTGATTGACTGATTGATGGTAAAAAGACGTTCTTTCTTTAGGTTTTCTGTTGCTGCGGTTTAAACTTCTTCTGCAGGTGGCGCTCTTTCCTTCATGGTCTCTGCTCACGTACTTTACAGTTTTTTTCTTTTGTCTATTCCAAACGAAAGTCTGTAATGTGTCTGAGAATGTCAAACACATTACTTCCTGGGCGGTGAGCGAGCAGGAGGCTGGCATGCTGTGGGTCTCAGCTGGTTTGGATCATTCGGTGATGAAGCAGCAGTTCTCAGGTTATTACCTGAAATGACTTTGGCTTCAGATAAGAAACCTTTCAGTGCCGTTTGGCCTGAAGGAGAAAATCACTGCTGAGAGGAAACGGCAGTTTGCTGGAGTCACAGAGAGGAACAATACGAGGGGCCTTTATCTTGGCGTAATGAAATGAAAAGGCTGAATCGCTGCTTGATTTCCCAGACCTCCTCCTCCTCCTCCTCCTCCTCCTCCTCCTCCTCCTCCTCTCTGACACAAGTCTTCTGCTGGCTATGAGAGCTCCGGTCACCCATGGATGGATGAGACAACGGGCCACTGAACACAGACATGTAAAAGGCCCCCCTCCCCTCCTACATAGGAGTAAGACCCCGAGACTGAAAGAGACTCTTTGTAGTCGTTCATCTTTATGTAAATGTTAACAGTCACTTCAAACAGAGGCGCTGGCCCTGGGGCCCCTGGACCTGAGCCCAAGGGCAACTTCAGTGCTCTCACCTCCTGCAACTAAAACCTGATTTAATATTCTTGACTTTCCCTGTTGTATATGTCGCTTTTTGTTTCTCTTGTGTGATTAAAGACATATCCAGTGCACACTATCTTTCTGGGTAAAAGTCTGTTATAATTACATATTTGTGGTTTCTTCTAAATTACAGAATTTAAAATATGTTGAGACCACTTTAGGAATATCCTGCTGAGCTGGAGATGATAGACTGGCTGAACTCAGAGCTCTTTTTAATGAAAATGTTTGAATGAAATCTAACACATTGAAGCAGCAGGTTTTCTAAAGTTTTATAAGTGATAATGTGATAAAGTACCAGGCAGCAGGATGCACACGGCTTCAGGTTAGTAATGTGAGAAACTCTGTGTAACAGGAGTCATCTCATGTTTCCTTCGTCACAAAGAATCTGAATCATCTCTCACTTCATTAGGGGAAATGCAGTTTATTAGATATGAAATGACTGAATGAGTTTTCTGACATCAAACTGACGTCCAAATAAATCAGATCTGATCAGTTTTGTCTGCAGGACGCTGAATCTGAAGCTCAACAAGGCAGTACTGAAATAATAACATAGAATAAAATATTAGTGTTTTATTTCATGCACCTGTAACCTCATGTCTGCTGTGTCAGGTGGACTGCACGTCATCTACTGCAGCTTAAATAGGAACTCATTTCTAAGTTGCTTTGGACAAAAGCATTGGCCAAATGAATGAATGTAAATGTAACATCCAGGAGACCACATATTAATGAATGTTTAGAGGTCACCTGTAGCTGAGCTGACCCTGTATCTCTGCTTCTGTTTCAGGGTCTGTGGTGACTCACGTGCGTGCTGGAAGCCCGTCCTCATGCGCTTGTACAGCTTGCTTCTCCACTCCCAGGCTCTCAGCTGTTTGTCCTTGTGGCAGGCCTCCAACGAGAGGCCGTCTCTCTGCGCCTGAGCCGCCAGGTCAGCTGCCCGCCGCTCAGCCTCCACCACCAGAGAGCTCAGGTGGGCCTCCCGACTCTCCACACTCACAACTACAACACAACACAGAGAGAGAGCGCTGCAGTCCAGATCTGACCTGTTCAACATGCACATTAACAATACTGTCATGTTTTCAACCACGTCTCAAAAGCTGTGAAGGTCAGACAAACCAGATCGTTGTGGAGTCATCAGTGACGGCTCTGTTTAAGATGTCATTTTCACACATGATGAGAAAACAAACTGTTGTGTGTCTGTGAGGGTTTAAAGGATGTTGGAGAGTAAACACAAGAGCAAGAAGTGCTACTGAAAACACCAAGATGGCAAAATTCAGTTGGAACAAATGCAGCTGCGACGAGGAGCACGTGTGTCCTCCGGTCAGGGATTAGCTCTCAGACTCTGAGCTGTTCCTCATGGGCTGGATGGAGAGTTGTGTCTCCTGTTAATGAAAAAAGGAGTCTGTGGAGGGGTCGAGGCTGCAGGTTCAGCTCTGTCAAGGCCAGCAGAGGCCGAGGTCCAGCCGCCTTTCATAGCAGACTGAAGGAGACACTGCAGCATCCACGCAAGAGCTGGGAAAAGAACAAACCAACGAGGGCAGAAAGACAGAAACTGTCTCTGAGCATGCAACTGTAAAAGGACAACACGGGCTGTCCAGCTGTAGGCAGTAAGGATGAAGAAGAAGGTAAAAAACCAAACCATGAGGAGAGAAAACACCATACGACTGCAGCCAACAACATTAAATTCTCTTTCCCTTAAGTACGTACACTTCCATCCAGCGTAAATAATGCAAAATGTAAAAATAAAATAAAATATTGCAAAAAATGTTATGACTTTTGGCTGATAGAGGTGGTCGTACCTTCCTCTACTTCTGCCTGTCTGACTGCGTCTTGCTGTTACTGGCCGGGCTGCAAGCAACAACTATTTTCACCATTAATCGCTTCATTGTTTGGTGTATAAACTGTCAGAAAAATGCCCATCACAGTGCAAAACCCAAAAATAAAGTCTCACTTCAGAGAAGCCGGAACCAGAAAATATTTGACATTTATTAATCAATTATAAAAATAGTTGCAGATACATTTGTTTTCATATTTTACAGGCCTCGATCGTAACATATCTCTCATATATCAGGGTTCGTACAGCTTTTTAACAGTAAAATTCAGGTACTTTTCAAGCACTTTCAAGGCACCTAAACCAAACATTTCCAGACTCTCAAAGCCTTTATCATCACATCTAAACTGTTACTATAAATAAAGTTCACAGACTTCCTTTACAGTAATCAATATGTACTGTCACTTTGTTTATTTCACCAGCTGTTCACATTAACTCTGATCGGATGTATTGATCGTGATTATTCAATGCTTCCTAATTTCCAGAATGAGGGATCAACAGAGGACTTATCCAGCTGTGAATGACGAGTGAACGCAAGAAAATAACTTTCCTTTATCATGTTGAAAATCAAGCACTTTTCAAGGAGTTTATTCGAATTCAAGCGTATCCCTAACCTTGAAAACAAAACTGTTCAAATTCAACATTTTCCAAACTTTCAAAACTTTGTACAAAGCCTGATATATAATGTGCATCATGTTTCCTGTGTGTGTGTGTGTGTGTGTGTTCCTCCTCATGTTTCACAGTGAAACTCTCAGTCTGCTGCTCATCCAGGTCTTAGTCAGGACCGTGACAGCAGCATAAACACACACACACACACACACACACACACACACACACCGTCCAGCTCTCCGTCTGTGCCTGTTGTGATGTGATGTCATAAGATGGTGATTGGTGTATTGTTCAGAGATGCTGCTGGCTCCTTTAAAAGACCAGTTAGACGTCTTTAAAGAAACATCCAGAGACACCTGTTCACTTTTACTCACAGAAAACTGAGGGACAGAGTCCAGACTCAGATTACAAAGATGTTTTAGGATTTATCCTGAATGTATTGATGTGTGTACATCTGGTTAACATGCAGGATTCACTGATAAAATCACCTGCTCCATCTGCAGGTGTGTTCATGCTCCAAAATAAACCTGCAATAAATAATGTTTCTGTCCACCTGTTTTCAGCAGAAACAAGTTGTGAACATTCACTTTTCATTATCTTAAACAGTTACCTGTTAAAACGTCCAGCAGTTACACAATCCTTCATGTGGAGTGGTGTCCAGTCCTCCCTCTCTGTCAGCTCTGTGTTTGAGGGAAATATCTGGCTCTTTAGCTGCTAAATGCTCCACTATGTTCCCCAGCTGGTCTCTAACTGTGTCTGTCTGCTGTTTGCTGTTTGCAGTTGTGCAGGTGGTGCACAGGTGAGTTTTACAGCTTCTTATGAAAACGACACTCTGAGAGGCTGAGAGGAAACCACACAGTAAAGCTGCGAAAAGCTCTGTAGAGCGACTCCTCTCACAAACAGGCACTGATTCATTCGTTATATAAAAGTATTGATCACAGCCACTTTAATATCATTAGTTACATCACTACTTCGCAAGATGACCTGCAATATTTCAAAAGATCCAAGAATTACAAAACATTTGATTAAAAAGCTTCATATTTGATCTCTTTGGAAACTAAAATGTGAAATAAAGCTCTGTTGGAGCAAAGTAATCAATAACAGAAGCAAACAGAGGTCTGGTGTTCCTGGCTCTGTCCATCTGGTGGTTGCCGTTGGAAACGGCGGCAGCCATATTATAACCCTGGAGGGCTCGGCCTGTCGGAGCGCGGCTGGCTGCTAACGGCTGCTAATTGAAAAGGCTGTAAATGATCCGGCTGCTGTGTCTGAGGAGCACACTGTCTGAGCGGGGGGGCGGGACCCGGCACTCCTCAGGGGCCTCGTACATTAACACACAGGCAACGTAGGTGAGCTCAGGGAGACACATTAACACACACACACAGGCAGGGTGAATCAGCTGAGACTGTGAGTGGATGAAACATGCAGATGAATGAGATGGTCACGTGGTTTCAGATCATCTTGGTTCATATCCAGCAGGTCGGCTGTGTGCTGCTGCAGGTAGTCTGAGTAAATTATAAGAAGTACATGTTGTTTCCATACATAAAGGTCTCCGCTGGAGTAATAACACTTTTATATTTAATATATAATCAGATCCCTGCATTCATGGCTTAGAAATATCATGATGACAAAGACCTTGTGCATTTTGTACAAAAACATTTTTATATGTACTTTTGTATAAATACTTTTGGTATTGATACACAGCTATTTAACCAGACATGCAGCAGGAGTTTATATTATATTATATATTAACAAACTCAGTCCAACAAATAGTCTAGTTCTAAAACATCAGAAAATCAGATAAAATGAAACAGATTTTTGCCTTCTAGTCTTTGTCGTCTGTGTCTCCCTGTGTTGTATTTAAAGTTGTTTATATCGTCATTTAAATCTTATTTGTTAAGTAAATGTCTGTTAACATCACAGAGAACATTAACTCTTTCTACTTTTCCTTTACTACATCTTGTATCACAGTTACTTTACAGGTAAGAGTATTTTATATACAACATGTGAGTAGTTAAAGTAGTTAAAATCAGTTGTACCTTAATGCATCAGTAAATAATCCATTGTATGTACATGTTAATGTAACACTGTTGGGGGCCATTCTGCGTAATAAGCACAGTACATTTTGCTGCTAATAAATCTGTACTTTTACTGATACTACATACTGTAGTATTACTACCTTTCCTTCAGTGAAGTATTTCAGTACTTGTTCCAGCAACATTATTTATATTTTTCTGGCCTGAACAGACGTCCACAGTTACTGTTGACTTTTACTTAAGGAAAAATATGAGCGCAGGACTTTCAGCTGTAATGGAGATTTTTACCTTGTAACCACACACACACACACACTCTCACAGTGTGCTGTCAGGCCTGGGCTGACTGATTTACTTGGCACTTGAGGAATGACATAAACAGAGAGCAGCAGGCCCCAGGAGGGAAAACAGCAGCAATGTTTACTCTGTGTTTGTTTACAAGGATGGGATTGTACCGCCGCCCAGAGTCCAGGCCGCTGTTTGGAGAGCCCTCGCCGCCGCGGCCCCCCGGCACAATAAATCACTTAGCTGTAATTGCCCCGGCGTTACATGCATCATTGGAACAGTTAAACCATTAAACGACAAACCTTGTTAAAGCTGTTCAGTGGGGAGTCACGCAGGAGGCCCGGCTCGCTGTAAAGTGGCCACTGTCCCCCCCCCCCCTCACACACACACACACACACACACACACACACACACACACACACACACACACACACACACACACACACAGCCAGACAGTGGGGGCTAATGGGGGTTTCAGTAGTAAGGTAAGAACCACCTGTCTTTGGAGGGTTTATGGAGGACAACCAGAGGACTGATGGAGGGAAAATCTGTGTGTGTGTGGGCAGGGTGTGGGGGAGGGGGAGGGGGAGGGGGAGGAGGGGGATAGCGGGCTCATTCAGGTCCAGGTAGAGGAGACCCAGACTGGGCTGCAGACACAAACACAGGCCCTGTCTGATCCACAGCATCACTCACGCTACTCTGCTCTGTACAGAGAGAGCACACACACACACACACACACACACACACACACACACACACACACACACACACACACACACACACACACACACACGTGTGGTGGTTGTAAGCTAACATCTGCTTCAGTGTCCAGATTGTTGACAGGTTGTGAGCAGTTTCAGTGTGTTTCCTTTTTAAAGAGTCACTTCAAACTAAAAGCACTTGTTTGTCAGTCATGTTGTAACTGTGTGTACAGTCACTTTATCTATATCCTCCTCACTGTGTGTGTGTGTGTGTGTGTGTGTGTGCACAGCCTGCTGCGAGCTGAACACACTTTCAATAAAGGCAGCAGGTTGTCTTTGAGGTTTCTACTGAGCATCAGACCAAAGGTGTTGTAAAGATGAGTTAGTACATTAAGCTGGATTCACTGTGAATCACTGAATTAGTGACGTCGTGTCAGGAAAAAAGTATCACCAGTGAAACATCAACATTAGGTTCTCAAAGGAAGTACGACACAGAAATTCATCTGATTAACATACACAAAAAGTCCACAACAGTACAAACAGCTGTGATAAAAGGAGCAGCTACAGATGCTCCAACAAAGCTCTGCCAGCAACCAAACACCCGACTGGAACCAGCTGCTGGTGGCAGACCATCACCTGGTCCTGGTCCTGGTCCCGGTCTGTAGACTTCACTACAACAGTGTCCAAAGAAAATCCAGTAATTCTGTGTCACTAGACCAAAAACAAATCACTGCCCTGTACGCCGTGCTCCCCAACTATAGGCCAGGTAGTAGAAGTACAACAACTAGCTAGTAAACTAGTAGTAAGCTAGTAGTTTACAGCAATGAAGGGCGTTTTGGTGTTTTGGGGCACGTTTCCATCCTCCCTACCACTCATTCATATCTCTCGTTCTGTCACTCCCCACCGTCTCTGCTGAAGCCTCGCTAGGCTAAGCTAAGATAAGCTAAGCTAAGCTAAACTAGCAGTTCAAATGGCTCTGAACCATCATCTGGACCAACAAAGATGCTTCAGGTTGTGGGAGTGAAACCTGAGTCGCTAGCAGGAGGTACGGACCTTAAAACACGAGTTACAGATGTAACTACGGTTCTATGAATTCTAAACAACTCACAGGTAAAATATTTATGAATTAACACGACAGGAACGTGTCGGTGGAGTCAGTGTTCAACAACCAGACTCACTACAGGTCTCAGAGCTGACAACCCCCCCCCCACCTTTACATCAGCGTCACCATGACAACCAGTGTCAACAGTAACAAGCCCATCACTCTGATGTGCTCACCTGTAAATTAGGTTTTTGGACTGTCAGACTAAAAGGTCAGAGTGAACAGAACCAATCAGACGTGACCGGATTAAGTCTGCTCTGCAACGTCAGGACACTGGTGCTGATAAAGTGCCATAACTACACATGGGGGGTGGGGGGGTTGAAATTGGGAAATTGGGTTCACAGAGTTCACAGCAGGAAAACATGAAACACCTCCACACATCCCAAAAACAGGAGGCATCATCAATTCATCAATCAGAAAACAATCAAGTTCACAGCAAAACAATGTGAAGGATACGACTGATTAACATCCCAAAATGACCTGAATACCTGGAACGATGTTTTATTTGCCAGCTTCATACCAACACAGCACATTTAGAGGGTTAGAGGTTTATCTAAGGGATTTTCATTCTAATGTGTTCAACAAAGTGTTGACTGAATGAAGGAATTAACAGCATTATTTCATGCACAAAGACAACTTTGACCTCCAGATAAAAGGGATGGCAGCGGGCGCTACTATGGCCCCAAATTACCCTACTCTGGGTATCTTTGAACAACAGTGCGTGTCAGATGCTTTTTCTCAAACAGGTATCTTTGCTCATATTTCTTATCCTGAAGACTTTGCAACGTTGCAACAGTGAATTAAAAATCATTCTGGGAGCAAAGAGCGAGGTGCAGATTCTGCTGTGAAACCCCACGAGTGTCTGAAAGTGCACCGTAGTTACCACCATTTGTATGACTGATGGTGTTGAGACTACAGAGCTGCTGGATGGAGATGAGGGAGGCAGCAGGAGGAGGCAGAAACAGGTAGAAACACTCTGACTGCAGACGTGTTGTCAGACATCACAGCTGCTGCCTCCGTCTCTCTACACTTTAAGGTTTTAAGCTCACTGTTGTCTTAGCTAGTTTCTAAATTCTTAAAAGTCCCAAAACGCTTCATGCCTTCAGGCTGTGAAGAATAACGACTTCAGTTAACTACAGCGCCCTCATTAGGCCAGAAATTGAACTTCCTTTCATGTTGGAAAACAACAGTGCAAAAACCAGTGGAGGAGGAAGTACTCCGATCCTTTACTGCAGTAAAAGTACTAATACCACACTGTAAAAATACTCTGTTACAGGTAAAAGTCCTGCATTGAAACTGTTCCTTCAGTATAATATAAGTATGTGTGGTGTACTCACAGTGAGGACTCTCCTTGCCGCCGGCCTTCAGCAGCAGTTTGGCGATGGGCGTGTTGTTGGTCATGATGGCGATGTCCAGCGGCGTCAGGCCCTGGCTGTTGGGGGTGTTTAGGTCCAGCTCCTCTGCCGAGAACTGGTAGAGGAGAATCTGCACTGTGTCCAGGTCCTGCTGCTCCACCGCCTCGAAGATGCAGTCGCTGCCCTGCATGGTCTGGAGGAGAAAACAGACGCTCATGTTTACTGCCCTGGACAGATGTCGTCACATGATGTGATGATACAAACACCTCTGTGATGGGAGGATGCAGCACGGGACCCCCAGCACGAGACCTCCAGCACGGGACCCCCAGCACGGGACCCCCAGCACGGGACCCCCAGCACGGGACCCCCAGCACAGGTTAAAATTAAGTCTGATATGTTCGGATTGTTTAGGCTAGTGAGGACTAAAGGTGCTTTCACACCACAAACAAAACACACCAGAGTCCACTTGGAAGCAGATCGAGACCCGGTCTTCAGCAGACCCGAGACCTGGTCCAACCACAGGACTGTTTGACCGTAAATATGTGATTTAAGCATGAATTCACGTCAGGCTCAGATAAAGTGCAGCGAGGTCTGTTGTCAGTCACCAGAGTTGTAGTTTGCTCCATGGGTCCAGATTATCATGTTAGGGGGCTCCAAGGCAAAACTGTGTTGTTGGACCCCCCAGTGACCCCCTTAAAGCCCCACACACCCCCACGCCAGCTCCATGTTACGCCCAAGAGACGGACCAGGTAGTGTTAAAGCCAAACCAACTGACACCCAGTGTTCCTGGGACTTTTGGGGCCCTGAGGCAGTTGCCCACTTTGCCCGGGTTGTGATCCAACCTTGGTCCATGTAGACCTGATGATGCAGGATCCGATCAGTCCATGTGACTTCATGTTTACAGTTCTTGGTTTGTTGGACCAGAACTAAAAGGCAACAATCCGCCTCTCTGCCAGAGTTTCTTTGAGAGGAAATAACATGAAATGGTTCCTGTTTACTTCATGTCAGTCTCTGTAGACTTGTTGTCATAGCAGCAGAGAGGAAATATGAAAAACAGTTTGTTCTCTCTGCAAGTGTCTCTTTGGAGCTGACGCCTCATATCACCCTGAGGGCGGGGGGGCAGCAGCAGCTCTGCTGTGAAGACATTTCCCTTCAGCTTCATCACAAAGTGGCTGAATGTAGAACAAAACATCCTGGAGGGTCTGAGGTGGACTGAACCATCAGTCTGAACCATCAGTCAGTGCATCAGGTTCAGAGCATCAGTCCACGGTTACATCTCCTGAAACTCCAGCCAGGTGGAGCAGCTACAGTGGAGCTACAGGTGAGCAGGTGACTGAAGAAACACACGACGGCTTCACTGCAGTCACTCGCTGCGTTAACGTGCACTTAAAATAATCCGGTTTCTGCAGTTTCATAAATGTCAGGTAAACAAGAAACCTGTATCTGTACTCGAGGGGAGTAAAGAAACTGGATTTCTCTCTTTAAATCCACTGAGACAAAGAAATAATCAACATGTTTATTATAATTCATCTCCATTCCAACTCTCTTCTATGTTTTAATATATTCACGCCATCTGTTTGAAGGTTTTTTATTTATTTCTCTGTGTAGTTTTTTCCCTGCAAAGGCCTCTTTTATTTATTTCAGCATGCTTGTCAATCAACCTCTGGGGGTGGGATCAACAATTATGATTGGTTGCTTTATTTAATTTCTTATAAATAGATTTGTAATAATATAATCTGTTGTGCCGTATTCTGGCGGCTTCTCCTCTCTCTCATACATCGCTCTTCACCCTCCTTCTCCTCCGTCTGCCTCTTTCTTTCATGTCTGCTGTTGTGACTGGTCTGTAAATGTCAGCAGGCTGGCACACACACACACACACACACACACACACAGTATGACCTGTAACACCCGTCACACACGATGAATCTGGGCGACCAAATGTTTCGCAGGGCAGCAGGACGGATGTGATGATGGCAGAGAGAGAGAAGTAGTGATGAAGAGCGAGAGCGCTGCTTTACAGTGAAACCAAATGCTCTCCAACGATGCTGTCCATCAACGGCTAAGGGTCCTTGAGCAAGGCACTTTACCCTCCTCTGACGATTCACTGATGACCTGCTTGTAAGAGATCGACTGAAGACGGACAGAGAGTATGCTTTCATGATGTAACCATGAAGATGTAAAGCAGCTTGAGGCGGCAGCTCGAATAAGTGATGTGTGACGAATGAAGGAGCGCAGGGTTCAGGCTCTGAAGACATCACTGTTAACAGAATTAGTGAGACGCTAAACGAGATCTTTATCGATCCCTCCGTCAGCAGCCTGACAGGGTTTCCCCTCAATGTGGATATCAGGAGTGCTTTCTGTCAAACATCTGATCTAAAATAACCTGAACACCACGAATCACAGAGACCATTTCCTGCAGCTGCTTCACAGTAAAAGCCTTAAAACAAAGAGCGTGAAGCAGCTGCAGGAGATGTTGAGTTATTTATCGAGTTATTTGGGTTAGAAAAATAGGCGCTGGTCACCACGTTATGATTCAATGCAAACATCAATCTTTCTCCTCTTCCTCTCCAGGGCACTCACCGAGGCTTTGCGTAGACGGTCCGTCTTGCCGAAGAAGTAGGTATCTTCAAAGGAGGAGGTGCTTCCTCGTAGCTTCTCCGACAGGTTCCGGTAGAGGCGCTTGGCGGCGCTGGGGGAGGCCGGCCCACCGGGGCACTTCCGGGTCTGGGACAACTGCAGGTTCTGCATCTGCTGGGTCATAACACCTGGGAGGCGTCTGCTGGGATGGAAGGGAGACATAAAAGTTACTTCCTCCTGAGCTGTTAGGACTTTGACTGATAAGTGAGAGAAGAAAGAAGGAGTAAAGAAAAGAGAGGGATGGTGGAAGAGGAAACAGGAGAGACTAGAAACACTAACTTCATCTTAGGAAACCATCATCAATCGGCTGCTTCTCCACCGGTGTCCCACAGCTGACATAAACAACCTCAATGCATCACTTATACAGAACAGAACAGTTCACGATCAGCAGATCATTAGTGGGTGAGCTTCTGAATTCATACCGGCTGTCATGAAACCCTTCAGTTGGTCTACTTTGCTTTCACACCACAAAACGAACCGAACCAGAGTTTAGCTTGGAAGCGGACTGAGATCTTCCTTTTTTTTCAGGTTGTCTCGGCTCAGTTGTTTAGTCCACACCAGAGTTTGATTGACAGGTGTCACACCAGCCTAAACAAACCAAATCACACACATTGCCATTTGTTTAATCCGAACTATACAAGTTAGGTATGCAAATCTTCCCGTGCAATGAACCGAACCAAACAGGTTAGGTGTGAAAGCCTCCTAATTCCAAAGATCAGTCTACGCTATCAATGGCCTTTGAGCAGCTGAGGCAAGGGAAGGTTTACCCAGCCTGTTAGGATTCCTCCCTTTAGGTGTACTGAGGAGACACTGGGTCAGACCCAGGTTATATATCCAAGGTAGCGGGGAAGCCTGGAACATCAGCCATGAGGAGCTGAAGGAGAAACTGAAATAGCACAAAGCGATGGAACAGATGGATGGGTAGAACATTATTCAGCCTCAGCACCTGTATCTCTGAGGTATTATAACGTCAATGACTGAATCAGAGTGTGTCGACATGTAGAAAATCTGAAAACAACCATATGACTTATGACTTGTCAGTGTTCCCATCGCTCTGCTGTGAATCCTTTGGCCCTCTCATTGTCAGAAAAGATTTCTTCAGTTTTTCATCCAGTGCCTAAATGACCTCCTGTTGCCCCACACCCTCGCTCATTCTCTGCACTACACTTGGACAAATTCAGCATATCACTGAAACGACAAGGCTGTCAAAAGCGGCTTCGGTGGGGGTTTTGATGAAGGGAAGCAGTGGCTTGATACAGGGATGTACAGTATATGCTCTTCATCCTTGTTGAAATAAGTAAAAGCCTGGACTGGAGAGAGCTCAGTCGTCTTTATGAGAGTCTCTAGAAAACCAGTCCTTTCATTTGTAGTGTCACAACCCGGCTCAAGGATGGACAAAGAAGGAGAGAACACACAAGAGTTGTAACTAAAAATAGGTTTATTTGACATAACTAAAAGGAAACCAAGCAAATAAATGAATCTGTAGTCTGTAAGTCAGTAGTGGGTGCAATGTTGAATGTGTGTGTGGTGTTGTGAATGTAAGGATCCGAAGGACTCTCAGTTGGACTTGTGTGTGTTTTGTGTGCTTCCTGTTTTATTTTGAAGTTCTCTGGGCTTGTCTCTTGTGTATTATTTACTTCCTGTCTTTGTTCTATGTCCCGCCTTTTTTGATTGTTTGCACCTGTGTCTAGTTCCCCACCTGTGTCTACTTCCCTCGTTGTCTCCACCTCTATTTATACCGGTCCCTTTCCCTTTGTTCTTCGTTGGGTCATTAGTTTATATAATAGATATATAAGATTTGACATGTTTCCCAAGTTGTGCCAGTATTTCCTGATCCATCTCCTTGCTTGTTTTGTACAATGTGAACCAAAACTAGAAGCTTGTGAAGTACAAAAGTTTTAAGCAGTGTTGAATATCATGTGTGTCACTACACTTCAACCACACAGTCATAACATGGTCTAAATTAGCTTTTTAGACACCTCATGCACAGTAAATGGATGGTGAACAGTAAATGGACCGCACTTATATAGTGCTTCCTACCTTAACGGACAAAGCACTTCACAATTGCCTCTGATTCACACACACTTACACACCGATGGCGGCGGCGCTGGCCTGTTCATCGAGAGCAACTCGGGGTTCAAAGTCTTGCTCAAGGACACTTCAGCATGTGGGAGATCCAGAAGGGATCAAACCGCCAACCCTGCAATCAGCCGCCAACCCGCTCTGATGATATATAGATGATATTCTGATGAAACATCCAGAACTCTGGAAATGTCTTTACACAAACTGCTCACAGAACAAACTTTAGACGGCGCTTCGTCCATGCATTTTGCTAAATACCACAACAAAAGTTTGTTTAGTTGTTCCTCTGTGAGATGAGCAGTTTGTCCCATTAACTGAATTAATTAGGGCCCTATTTATGCGATGTACAAACTGAATACTGTATAAATCATGTAAATAAAATTGTAAATAGAAATCTTATTCAAAATGAAATAAAAAACAACAGTATGTGAACAGATGAGCCGCATATATGCAGGCAGAGAGATGCATACGGCTTTAGAGTTTGGCCACTGCTTGTTAGGTGGTCAATTATCTGCACTTTCCATGTTACATCATGTCCTGCCATTACATGCTGTCCTTCACATCAGTCCTGTATTGTATGTCTACATGAGGTCTTATTCTTTACAGCAAATAAAAGCACTTCAGTTATAATTCCACATGCCTCCAGCACACGCTTATTATCCTAATTCCTCGTGAAACAGGTCCGAAGTGAAAAACAAACACTTTTTGATGAGTGCTGCTGCTGCAGGAAACACACCTGCAGTGTCTGATCATTAGCAGGCGTCAGATGTAAATTGCTGCTTCACCCGATTGTTCTGCACTCAGCGGGACTTCACAGAGTCACCACGCTGCTGCTGATTGGCTCAGTCACTCTGCACTGCGTTAATGATACCTCTCAGGCGACGGCTCTTTATTGAATCTGAATCCAGAATCAAATCTGCCTGGAAACAGATCCAAGACGGTGATGATGATTATGTAGCATAACAGCCCATATTCAATGAACACGCAGATTTACATAAGAAGTAATCAGACATGTACCATTAAAACATGTCGAGGTTCTGCTGAAAACTGAAGTCATGTGGACGTCTGCAGGTCGTCGATTCAAACTGAGAATCGCTTTAACACTGAAATGATCCTTTTGTTCGTGGCAGAGCTGCCTGACGTGTTTCTCGCCACTTTGATTTCACGTCTCGTTGCTGCACTCAAACTCCAATTAGTTCAACTTTCAAAGCACAGCTGACGAGATGGCAGCTGTCAATCTCTTTACACTTTACACACCAAGTTATTGTGTCTCAACAGGTTCAAATCTGGTATCTTTATATGTTAAAAGCTCATTTTAAATTTTAATGCGTTCAAACATCTTTTCCTGTGATTTGGGATAAAACCACTTATTTTATCTTTAGTTGTGTTTTGATCTGAGATCATAGCGCTGTATTAGTGCCCTCCCTTCACTGTAATGCTTCTAAAGTGTTAACATGCTCATAATGTCTGAAGACACCAGATCTGACGGACGGACAGACTGAAATATCAGTTTACAGCTGCTGAATTAACGTTTAAAGTGACGACGCCCACTTTACTGCTGAAAGGCAACACAGCCAATTAATCTTCACCAGCAGCTGTGTGTGTGAATGTGTGTGTGTGGCTAGTTAAACAGAATTGAGTTCAGCCTGCAAATTGATCCAAATATCAATCCTTCTACCCCCCCCCCCCCCACCATATCCATGTTTACTGATGAGAGAGAACGAGAGGCTTTACATTATTAAAAAGAACAAATTGTTCACAGTTCAGTGTGACAATAAACACACAGGAGGCGTGTGTGTGTGTGTGTGTGTGTGTGTGTGTGTGTCAGTACTTCCTGAAATATTCATATAGCTCTTAATGGAGAAGAAGGACACATGTTTTAACCCCGTACTGTTTCGACACTTTACTTTCTAATCTAATGACACATTCAGGGACTTGCTGTGCAAACTGCCTTAATGTTATTGATCAGCTCTCAGCTTCACTAAACTAACCCATTGATAACCCTGTAAACCTGCACAAAAGGAATAAATACAATCACTTAATTATTAAAAGCTCCATGAATGAAGAAATCCATTAAAAACTAAATCTGACTGATCGGAGTTGTGAGGTTTTTATTGACACATTAATCTGGATGTAACTGAGTATTCTTATTCATATCTTATTCCTAAACTCACATGTAGGTACACTGGAGTTATTGGTGAAAGTGGACCTGAAGAGACCGCTTCCCAACACGACTACACTGTGAGAGATGGAGTCCTCGTGCACTCCAGTATTTATTTTATATTAGTATATATATATATATTATATATATTTCTTCCTTTCTGCTACTCAGGAATTACAGCGTCTTTAATGGTTTCCTGTAAGATTTTACAGTAATATCTGTAGCACTGTATTATTTGACATTAGACAGCCGGTCTTCATCTCCAGAGGGAACAAATCAGTGAAGTTCAGCTGCAGCAGCACTTCACAGTAAAGAGATGATGTTGACTAATGTCATTCTGTGAGCATGCTAACATCTGCTCATTAGCTAAACACACACCTGTTATTGTTTACAGCAGAAAATGCTTGCCCAGGATTGGCTGTCAGGTTTTACTTCACCTCTAATGTAGTTCAGGTCAACAGTTTAACCGCTGCTCTAAGTCAGAGCTCAGGACATATTAAACTGCAGGTAACCATGGCAACAGCATCTGATGCTTCAGGTTGTGTTAGCAGTTAACTGACGTACAGACTTTAAAATAACGGACTCTACACTCAGTACACCGTTACTCCGCTGGTTCCTCCAGAATTTCCCCACAGCAAATCTTCTATTTCAGAGTTTTCTGTCTCCTCCACTACAGGTTTATGTTCTGACCGCCTGTTTTAATGATTTGATCTTTTTACTGAGAAATCTTGCTTTTTTCTGTCCCTTTGGTGGATGGCTCTAAACACTACAATACCCATGAGCCGAAGCTGCGGTTGCCATGGCGAAGAAGCCAGTCAGAGGTGTCAATCAGAGCTGCAGCTTCAATAAAGAGTGTGAGTGGGAACAACAGAGCATGCCAGAGCTGCTGAATCCATCCGAAAGTAAACACATTTATCATGTTTCTACAAAGCTGTGTGATTGGCTGTTTGTTACTGAAATGCACCCTGGGAGTCGTAGTTGACTCCTTGTACCTTTGTTCTGATGATTCAACAGGAGAGTTTCATGTCCATTTGGGACTTAAAGAGTCCCCTAACATGGTCTGTGAGGAACCCTGGATCCCCGAAATAATGTTATCAGGGATTTTGGTCGTTGTAACGTTGTGATGGAGTTGAAATGTTGTTTTTCTGGACTTTAAGTTGACTTTTTACCTGTTATCATCTATCATTTACACACATCAGGACACTGTGTTGTGCAACAAAGCTCTCAGAATGGCCAAGAATGCAGGTGTGTGTGTGTGTGTGTGTATGTGTGTGTGTATGTGTGTCTTCACCTGTCCAGGCTGAGTGAGGATCGGGGGATTCCCGTGTAAAACAAGGGCTTCAGGTCTTTGATCAGAGCATCTCCTGTCAGCCTCTGGTTCCACCTCTGAGCCAACCGAGAGATCTTACTGTTCGACCTGACACACACACACACACACACACACACACACACACACACACACACACACACACACACACACATGAAGAGTGGGGTGGATAAGAACAATATGCTCCGTCATCCACACTGAAGCAAAAGAGGAAAACAGTCCTTGACAGGTGTTTCCAGGTGAAACCACACCAGAACGAGAGGAAACAGATCCCGAAACACAAGAAGAGGATGTTCAGAAAGTTCTCACACCTTCCATCCACATTTCTCCCTGAGTCCAAAATCCAACGTTCACTCTACAAAAATAAATCTCTAATAAATTTCTTCTTTCTTTTCTTGAGAACCTCCTCCTTGTCGATCCGTCGTGTCAAACTGTCCCCAGAGACACTTCACGGCATCGTCACGGTAACAAACACTTCACTGGTGTTACAATACTGCTGGGAACGGATGATTTGGATAAACATTTGATAATTTCATCACACGTCTTCTTCTGCAAGCTGAAATTTATTTTTCCTTTTCCAAAAAACAGGGACCGAAAGACTGCAGTCTGATGTCCCACTGGACTGCAGCAGAATTCAACAAAGAAAAGACGACAGCGTGGCTCCCAACAGTCCAGCTTGGTTTAAACTGGATCTCGGTGCACCTGAACTGGTCAACAATTCTGCACCATGACCCTAATAAGGAACTACTCTGCCCTACAAAGACCAGACCGGATGAGACACCTGTCAGATCACGACTGAGACGCAAAAGTTGCTTCAAAGTACAACAAAAAAAAACTTTAAATTCTGTCATCATTTCTATAGCTCTTAACTGTGTCTTAAAGTGAAAATCCAGCATGAATAATACTCACTAGAGAGACTGGAGGTAAAAGACTGAGGATCCTCCGGGGGAAGTAAAACAGGCTGTTCAGCAGCAGATCTACCCCAGCGCCTGAGTCTCCTCCGCTGGGTTCAATCTCTCTGTCTGATGCCTGCTGGCTGCCTCTGGCTCTCTGGAGCTCTGGATCATCTCCAGACGGCAGCAGAGACTCCGGCAGCCCCCAGATGTGATGCTCGGTCCTGGGTACGTGTGTGTGTGTGTGTGTGTGTGTGTGTTTGTCAGTGTGTCTATCTGCTCGCTACTGTGGAGCTCCGACTCTGGCTGACTGTAGGAAACACCTGCTCACCGGCAAACGCATCGCGACACATTGGCACGCACGCACACACACACACACACACACACACACAGCAGACAGTGAATGCATGGTAGAGAGAGAGAGAGAGAGAGAGAGAGAGGAATAACAAGATCGGGATGATTGAGAAGAAGAGCGGATAGCGAGGCTTGATGTGTGTGTGCATATGTGGGGGGTAGTTGGTGTGCTCACTGATATGAAAGGCACACACACACACTACAGCGACTGTGTAAACCCTGATGGAGGAGGGTGGAGGAGGGGCAGCAACTTCAGGCTTTGAAAGAGGCTGAGAACAAAATGCAGAGCGAGGGGAGGTGACAGTGAGGAGGTGAGAGATGCAGAACAGCAGATTAAATCTACTAATGCTCGAGAGGAAACAGAGTCAAAAACAAAACAAAAAATTTGTAGAAATAAAAAAAGGCACTCAAATGTAATCAGACGGAGGATATTACAGTAATTATCTGCAGCTGTTTGTGCTGAATAATCCTCCGACAGGTTGTTGTAGAAAATCCTGGAAGTGTTTGAGTCACGGCTTCTTGCTGTTGAGCTGACATGACAATCAATTATGATAATGATGATGATTAATGACTATTTTCATGTCTGATTATTGGTTAATTGTTTGGTCTGGAGCCTGCTGTATTAGACTGCATTAGGTTTATCTAGGTGTACCTAATAAACTGAGTGTATTTCTCCAAATCATTGATAAAAGGAAATTATATTCTTCAAGTAGTCTGTGTCAGATGTGTGATATCACACTGGTAACACTCACTACATCTTCATCTCCACCAACAGCTGGACTGGTGTTGCACCTGGTGAATTGTGGGATTTGAATTGCTTTTGCTTGATTGATTAATCGTTTGGTGAAAAGTGTCAGAGCTCCCTGAAGCCCGATATGACGTCTCCACTCGTCTTGTTGTGATATTCAGTTTATGACGATATGAAACAGAGAAAAGCAGAAAATCCTCACACAGGACAATGTTTGGGATTTGTACTTGAAACAATGACTTAAATGATTAATCAATTACAAAAATATAGTAGTTGCTGGTGAATGTTCTGTTGATCTACTAATGGAATAATCCTGCAGATATTGATAAGTGACTCTGGTGTCAGGCTGCACTGCTCTTCTCTGTAACATGAACTCTTTTGGGTTTTGGAGTGTTTTGGACCCTGCCTGGTTTCTGTGCCTCTCCTGTCTCTTTACTCTTTTGTTCATTCACCTGCAAACCTCCTCTGTACTTACACAACTGCCTCTCCAGATGTGAAACATCTGACTCCCAAGAGGCAACTGATCAGTGATCGGCTTCTCTTTACCAACAGAGCTGCATTCTTTTGTTCAGTCAGTTTTCTTTATCTGCGTCTGACTGAGGGACTGTTTGGAGGTCTACTACAGGAAACAGGTCTAACAGACATCAGTATGTCTGCTGGTTAAACTGTGGCATCAGAGTCTGGTTGTTCTGTGTTACTGTATGTTGCAGCCTACGTTTCAAAATAAAGACATAGTGGTGACGTATTATTTAACCCTCTCTGTTTCACTCTGAGTCACCACTCGTCTTTTGGTTGTTGTTTTTTTCACAATAAACTCAGAAAAGCAATCAACTTGCATGTGAGAGGTACTTTAAACATTCAGATGTAGTTTTCTGCTTGAATGTCTTCCAGTTTTCATCACAGAGTGACTATCAGTGTCAGTGTTTCAGGAATATAGAAACCAGGTTGATGAGATACTTTTCCTTTCTTCTGCTTGGGATAAACATGTCCTGCGTTTTGGCACTGCAGCTCCCATCATGCATTGTGTGAAGCAAGCAGGTAGGTATGTTGCCATGGAGCAGGTGGGCTAGGTGTGGTCTACACCTGAGCTCAGTTTTTAGGCCCTATGTGTACATTTTGTTTGATCAGCACCATGAGAAGTCATGATGCATTAGCTACTGCAGTTCCTGTTTGCTCCGTAACCATGGAAACAGACAACTATGAGCTGGATTACTGTTAATACTGAAGAAAACATGTAAACATGATGATTTATGAGGCCACACATTAGAGCATCTTTAGCTTCAGTCATGTGACGTATGTCCGGGTGGACAGGGATATGTTCTGCTGTGATAAGTGACAAGTTGACTGTGTCAGATATGTGATATTAGTCTTATTCTCTACATCAAGTGATCAAGTAACTGTGGAGTTTGAACTACAACTACAACTTCTCCACCAACAGCTGGACTAGTGTTGCATGTGGTGAATTGTGGGATACACTCGACTCTGATATCTCTATTGGCTGGGCCGTAAAGTAAATCATTAAAATTAAATAGGCTGCACATTCCACAAATTATTGAATGAATAAAAAATAAAGTGGTGTCCATAAACTGTATAAGAAACTCAGACACAGAATTTACTTCTAAAATCACATCAGTGTTTGAAACAGAAAATCCTGTCATTCACACTGTGAATCTGATAATGAATTTTATTTAACGCACATTTATTTTGCTTAAAGAGTCGCAAAGTGAAAAGAAATTTCACACTGTGAATCTGTAATGAATTTTTTTAACGCACATTTATTTTGCTTAAAGAGTCGCAAAGTGTTTTTCCCTGTTCTGTATTCCCATTTCAGTTTTTTCTTTTAATGATCCCCTCAAAGTTATTGAACACAGAAACACGGACTCTCCTGGACAATAACGATTACACAGGTTTTTGTTCTGACCACCAGGTTGAGGTCAAAATACCCATGAGCCTCGGCTGCCGTTGCTATGGAGAGGAAGGTGTGAATCAGAGCTGCCGTGAATTCAAAAAGCTTCGTTGTTGAATTCGTAAACAAACCACGTCGCTACAGCAGCTGAATTCATCCAAAACTGACCCAGAATCAGAAAGTGAGTTCATTAAAGCTGCAGATTATAAAATCAGTTTCCCCAACAGATTCATATTTTCTAACACTGTTGTTCATGCGTTTCTGAACTACAGAAGTCATTCAACTGTCAGTCACCTGACATTGTCTATGGGGGGAAATTAATTAATTTATGGAACCAGGGGTGCCTGGAATAGCTCCTCCCACTTTTCAACTCCACAGGAAAAAACAAAAAAAGCTGTCAGAATGTTGCTGTTCTGTGTGTTTTCATCATCAAAGGCAACGGAATGGAGCCAACCATGACGCTGAATGATGCTTTAATGCAGGATTCTAGATCTCTGCCTGAACACCAGTAAGTGAACCTCTGAACCCCAACAGAGTACATTAACTCGTATCTACACACAAGTGTCGAGTACAGTCAAGTAGGATCTACTACAGAGACATCTACAGTCTGCTACAGAGACAACTACTCTGCTACAGACAACTAACGTCTACAACAGGCAACAACAGTCTACTACAGTGACAACTATAGTCTACTACAGGCAGTGACATGGATCGAAGAAACAACCCAAGAAACAGGGTTAGATATGTTGACGCTGCTCCTCGGGGCAGCCCAGCACCTCAGCCGGACGTACGCAGTCTGCAATATGATCTTCATAACGCTCACCGGGAGATCAATCGCCTGAAAGAGCGGATGGACAACCTGTTGCAACAAAACCATAAATTACTGGCTGAAAAAACAAAGATTTCCAACCAGAGCCACAATGATTCACTGAAAATAAGCAAGTTGGAAGGGCTTTTGGAGATCAGGGAAAAGCAGTACAAAGAGCAATACAAAAAGAGCTCCGAGACCATCTCAATGCACGAGTCACAGACCGCCCTCCTCAAGAAAAGTCTCCAGGATGAGCAGGTGACTCTCACCGAGTACCCGATCAAGCAGGAGTACAGCCTGCTGGCAGGAAGACTGGAGGCAAAGAAACAAGAACAGACGTCCAATGCAACTTTTGAGCAGAAGCTCAACCAGAAGGACAATGAAATCCTGGAACTCAGGAATGAGAAGCAGGGTCTCTCTCAGAAGCTCATAGAAGCCACAAACAAGCTGTTCAGTCAAGGAGCCGAATATCTCAACAACAACAAATCCTGGCAGACAAAATACGACGCTCTGGAGGAGAAGCTCAGGAAGGAGCTGGCCAAGAAAGAACAGACCTGGGAAACCAGATCAAAACAGCTGGAGGAAGAGAACAAAGAACTGGCCCTCAACGGACAGACCTGGGAAACCAGATCAAAACAGCTGGAGGAAGAGAAGAAAGAACTGGCCCTTATCGGACAGACCTGGGAAACCAGATCAAAACAGCTGGAGGAAGAGAAGAAAGAACTGGCCCTTAACGGACAGACCTGGGAAACCAGATCAAAACATCTGGAGGAAGAGAACAAAGAACTGGCCCTTAAAGGACAGACCTGGGAAACCAGATCAAAACATCTGGAGGAAGAGAACAAAGAACTGGCCCTTATCGGACAGACCTGGGAAACCAAATCAAAACAGCTGGAGGAAGAGAACAAAGAACTGGCCCTTAACGGACAGACCTGGGAAACCAGATCAAAACATCTGGAGGAAGAGAAGAAAGAACTGGCCCTTATCGGACAGACCTGGGAAACCAGATCAAAACATCTGGAGGAAGAGAACAAAGAACTGGCCCTTAAAGGACAGACCTGGGAAACCAGATCAAAACATCTGGAGGAAGAGAAGAAAGAACTGGCCCTTATCGGACAGACCTGGGAAACCAGATCAAAACAGCTGGAGGAAGAGAAGAAAGAACTGGGGGAGCGTTCTCTGAAAATGAAGAAGAAGAAAAGAAGTTTCTGGTCTTTCAAGAGGTGGGTGAAGACTGGACGGACAAAGGTGGAGAAAAAGAAACAAAAAGAAGAAAAAGCAGAGATGAAAAAGAAACAAA